>RCNN01000029.1:0-141326 GCA_003667245.1 Heterostelium multicystogenum | reverse complement strand
TTGGCGATAGTGTTGATGTTGGCGATACCCTTGCTATCTTCAAGCTCAAGTCAACGACACCTACCACCCCGACTACTCCAAAGTCCCCAGGCCACTCCATCAACTCCTACATCTGACCCATCTTCATCAACAACAGCATTGACATCAGAGCATGACGGTATTTATAAGATCTTCTATTGATAAGTCGATTAAATCATTTAAGAAAGGGTAATCATCTTCACTTAACACTATCTAGAAACAACTTACTTACTGATCGCTTGATTGCTCACCACAGTGACACTCTGTTTACAATAGAGCATTGCTCTCATGAAGTGCAGTTTTAAGATTGTGCGACCTGTGGTCGAGATTTGTCAGAGAAAGAAACCAACAAAGCAGGCAGGACCATCGAACTTGTCAATTCTACATGGACATTCACACTTGACAGTTTCGCACAATGTAGCACAGAAGATTGAAAACGAGAATGCCAAAGCGTCTGCTGAAAAGTCGTAAGCTGTCGCTTGTCTTGGACATAGATCACACAATCATCCACGCTATCATGGAGCCCCACTTTATGGAGGTGCCATACTGGAGGAACATCGACTGTGAGAAAGAGAATATTCGTTCCATTTCACTGGGTTAATATGAAATATTATATTAAGCTAAGGTATGTGGACGATGATGCAGAAAATGTTATATTGCATATTAATAATCATTTCATCGCTATTCCCAGACCATCTATATAAATTCTTGGAAGATGTAAACCAAAAAGTTTGAAACTGCATATTTATACGATGGGTACGAGAAACTATGCATTGGAGATAGCAAAACTGATAGATGAGAGAAGCAGAGTTATTTAAGGAGAGAATTCTATCGAGAGATGATACGACTGACATGAGCTTCAAAACACTTCAGCGACTCTTCCCATGCGATGATTCAATGGTGTTGATAGTAGACGATCGTTCAGACGTTGGAAAAAGATCAAAGAACTTGTTCAAATTTCCCCATGTTATCACCAATCTCTATTCTCCAGCTCAATCCCCCTTAACTAACCACTAATGATGATTCCACAATCGATCTGTAGATTTATATTTTGTAGGATGTAAAGACATGGTAAATCTGCTACCATCAGAAAACACTCACCACATCAAACTAAAACAACAGATGCAACTGGATCAGCAGTAACAACAGACGAAAAAGATAAGAAAGAGGAAAGTGAAAATTTAGAAAAAGCTAATGATACAGAAAAAGGAGAAGGAAAAAGAGACAAACACAGTAGACGATACCAAAGTTGAAAATGGAGATGAAAGAAAATCGAACCGATTAAAGATAATAATGGCAATAACAATAACAGTGGCAATGACGAACGAAATATAAATATTAGTAGCGATGACATAAAGAATGATAAACATTTGCTGACTGTTTGGAATCAACTTTCAGAAGTGCATAGAATTTTCTACGAAGAATATGATAAAGGAAACAAATTACATGTCGCAGTATGTATTGGAGATTTACAGAGATCAAACACTTATACTTATATTGTATCAAATGAATTACTTTTCAAGGATGTACTATCAATTGTAAAAAAGAAAAATATTAAATGGTGTAAATATAGTCTTTAGTGGAGTGTATCCACTGCAATTGCCGCCACATCGAACAACCACTGAGACTTTTGGCAGAGGAGCTAGGTGCAACCGTGCAGAATGATATCACAAACACAACTACACATTTGTAGCAGCTAGAAAAGGAACAACCAAAGTACATAAGGCTATTGCAAAAGGCCTGAAGATTGTCAATCAGAATTGGATTGAGCAGTCTGCCTTCCAGTGGCAACGCTTGGACGAGGAGGACTTTCCCGTTCAAGCCGACGAACCTCCAGTAGAGAGCATTCCTCCAAAATCCACTGAGAAGTTGGATAACATCATATCGACGCATATTGACGAGTTAAAGAAAACATTTGATGATGCCGATGCAGAGTTGAATGAGTTTCTCGATGGTGAAGACGACTCTTCAAGTTCAGAGAATGGAAGCAACAACAGCGGAGACTCTGATCGAGAATTAGAAGATGTAGACAGCGATGAAGTACAATCTAATCATGAAGAAAGTAGTGAAGATGACAATGATAATCAAGTAGGGGCTAAAAGAAAGAGAATAAATCAATGAAGATGAATCAGTGGAAGACAAACATATAAAATTAAACAAAAAACAATTGGAAACAAAGGTGATTCTCTAGATGAGAATGAAGAGGATGGAGATGAGGAAAGAGTTGAGGATGGAGAAGAACAAGTTGGAGAAGAAATGGCTGATGATGATTTTAGAAGATTTTGTAAGTACATTTATTTGAATTATTACGAACTGTTGTTTAATTAACAAATTATTTCCATTTAACCATTCAAACAATCTCTTTACAATAATAATTATAGCAAAAACATGTTGGAGAATGCACTCGATAATATCGAATAAAAGAATCATCATTATACACATACCAGCTTTTAAAAGAAATACAGAGTACTTTAAAGGTAGTATTAGTTGGAATTTAATTTATTTGAAATGATAGGATTAAAGTTGTTGATTAGGTCACTATCAAAAAAAGATATAACAACATAGATCGATCACCTATTCAAGATTTAAAACCTAATAATACTTTAGATTTAAAATTGATGTAACAATAGGTACATCCTTGGTGATTCTATATATATCTTTGATATATTTTTATATATATATATTATATTTATTTATACAAATATATTATTATAGAATTAAATAAGTAATTTGATGATGATAGTGATCATTGCCAAATTTAAAACAAACTATAAATATCTATTGTTACTGAAGATTGATTTAAACCTTTCTGTTTAGTTCTCAGTTTTTTGTTGAATTGACAAACCATTTAATTGTAGCCATAGGTTTTTGTTCAGTTCCAACTCATTTCTTTTGGTTGAGTTGTTTGAAGATTTTTTATTACCTTTTCAAGGTTAAGAGTCTTACCTTCAACTCATCAAAAATACACAACAACTTAACTTAAAACCACAACAACAACAATCAAACCATCAACTAAAACATTACCACCAACACCACCTTAAAACTAAAAATAAGATGTATTTGTACATAGATCATACGCAAAACATCACCTCCAATCACCTTTCACTAACTTTAAACTATTCATTTTGTTTTATTTCTTTTTATAACTTTGATTGATTGATCATGTGATTGATCTATAAACAGATAACTTTATTAATATTGGTAATCTCATCAACATCATCATCAAAACACATTTTGTTATTTCTTATAATTAGAAACAATCATATCAAAAAGAAGAAGAAGATGACAGACATTATTACTTACATACATACATATACTGTCTATATGGGTTGTTGGTGGCTTGCTTGATTGTCAGTCGGTCTTATTACTCCTGTTTTGACTTTATAAGCAACAACTACTACGCTTACACTTGTTATAAATGTTATTGGGTAAATGCTAGGTAGTTAAACTTTAATACCTATATGTACAGATATATATAAACTCATACATGTGACGGATGTGCCACGTGTGTGAAGGCGAGCAAATAAGAATAGAAACAAAACAGTTCAATCGATATTAGTTTAAAAATAACAAACATTGTTGATGATATGTTGAAATTGGGACGAAAATGGTAAGTGATTGAGCTTTAATGATGGATATAATATTGTAAACTTAAAGTGTATATGTCTCTCCGAAATTTAAGAAGTATTGGTCTATATTTTAAAATGAAAGTCATATGATTTCGAAATGTACTCTAAGAGTTGTCTTTAGAAGGAATGCCTTCTAACTATAACTTGAGCAATCGTTCCACCAATCAATCAATGTTTTTCTATTAAAATCATCGATTCCCAACTTCATCCACCATCACACCAAACTTAACTCAACTTGGATTCATCCAATTAAATGATAGAAATCCGACTATAAATAGTGAAAGGCTCATTCACTTATTTCTCCAACCAAACAAATACTAAAGTATTCCAATAAATTAAATCTAAAATCATTGTATTATATATATATAAACGCCTTGTATTATTATCAATTCTATTATCAAACATAATATTAAAAATGTTAAAATCCATTGTACTATTATCAATTACCTTTTTGGCAATTTCCAATGGTATGTGATATATATTAAAATGACCAATATCCTGGAATTCCTTGGAACTGAAACTTTCTAACTAACCAAATTCATATTATAGCTTTAAGACCGACTCAATTTGTACCATTAACCTCAAATGATTACTGCCAAGTTTTACAATATTCACTTATGTTCTTTAAATATAATAGAGCTGGACAACTGCCTGACAATCAAATTCCATGGAGAGGCGCATCAGTCTTACAAGATGGACAATTTTCAGGCGGATATTTCGATGCTGGTGATGGTGTAAAATTTGTTTTACCAATGGCCTACTCAATGACAATGCTGAGCTTCTCCTATATTGAGCATCTTCCCAATATCGAGGCATGTGGTTTAACTTCATTGTATCAAGAAACCATTAAATATGGTACTGATTGGTTGATTGTTGCTCACCGAAGCCCAAATGAAATTATTGGACAAATTGGTGATGGTAATCTCGACCATTCTTTCTGGGTACCTCCAGAAGATTTAACATACCAAAGACAAGTTTACTGGTTGAATACCTCCAATCCAGGTACAGAGGTAGCTATGGAAGCAAGTGCTGCCCTCTCAGCAGCCTCAATGGTTTTCAAATCATCGAATCCGACATACTCTCAAACTCTTTTGAGTCACTCTAAACAACTTCACTCATTTGGTTACAATTACCGTAAGAAATATTCTGATTCGATTCCAAATGCTCAATCATTTTACAACTCATACTCTGGTTTCAACGATGAAATTGTGTGGGCCACTCTCTGGCTCTACAGAGCCACTCAAGATACCCAATACTTAAATATGGCCAAGAACGACTATCAGCAATTTGGAATTAGTGGAATGGCTCAAGGTAACTCATTCGACTGGGACTTGAAGGCACCAGGTGCTGCTCTTTTTGATGGCAAGCATTACTCAGGATCCGAATTATATTAAAGACATTGAGGGATTTCTCAACTACTGGTTACCAGGTGGTGGTGTCTCCTACACTCCAGGTGGTTTAGCATGGATTCGTCAATGGGGCCCAGCAAGATACTCTGCCAACGCTGCATTCTTAGCTAGTGTTTACAAAACATCATTCACCAAATATACAGATTTCACAAAGAAACAAATCAATTATCTTCTTGGAAACAACCCTAAACAACAGTCTTTTTGTCGTCGGATTCGGTCCAAACTATCCTGTAAATGTCCATCATAGAGCAGCACATCATTCAACTACCAATGATATTAACAACCCAGTTACCAACACCTATTTAATTAAAGGTGCGCTTGTCGGAGGTCCAGACCAAAGTGATAACTATAGAGACGATAGAACTGATTATATCAAAAATGAAGTTGCACTTGACTATAATGCAGGATTTGTTGGAGCATTAGCCTATATGATTGGTAATTCCGGAACTAGTTTAGACCAAATTTCAAAAGTAGCACCTGTTAATTTAGGAATCAACCTTTGGCTAACTTCATATTATTTATCCATTCAAACCACTACTTTATTATCGACAATCACTACTGTTATACCAACTTTTTTCTCAAAATCCAACTCAAACTCAAACTCCAACTCAAACTCCCAATCCAACTCCAACTCAAACTCCAACTCAAACTCCAACCAACCAACCAACAGTTATACCGATTAGAACAGTCTCACCAACTTACCTACCTTCTGTCCAACCATTTTCAATTTTTACAAATGGTTTGTTTCAATCTGGCTCATATGTACAAAGCACCCTCTCATACACTTTACAAGACTTTGAATATCAATACAATAATCAACCATCAATTTCAATAACTCCATATTATTACAAAACTTTCACAATTAGATTCCCAAATGGTATCGACACAACTATTTATAAAACTATAAGTTTGTATATAAATGGTGGTCAATCTAGCAATCAGAAAATTCTCTTTGGAATATCGAAATTTGGAACTATTCAAACCTCGATTGATATCAGTAACTACGGTTCAATCCAACAAAATACTTGGAAGCGAATCGATATTAATCTCAAAACTCTTTGGAATCAGTGGTATTATTGATGGTTTCCAAATACAAGACACAAGTGGTACTAATCAACCAAAGATCTACATCAATAATATTGTTGCCAAATAAATTAATCAAAGAATAAAATTCAATATTTAAAACAATATGTTCCCAGTATTTATTAGACTTAACATTTCTTCTTCTTGGCACGTTTGGTCCCAATAGATCGGGGAGGAGATGGGGAAACAACAAAAGAGAAAGGTTTTTCGTAAATTTCTGTTGGTTCATTGATGTTCTCATAATTTGGTTTTAATTTCTCAAAAATGGTAAGTGCTCTTGTGTTGAGTGTAATCTTACAAAATCGGACCAGTTCATAGATGTTCAGTTTCTCGAGATTTGAGACAGCCCATTCGACGACATCGAAATAGAGTTTTGAAATTGCTTCAAAAAGAGCTTGGCTAGAACATTCCAAGATTTTAACTTCTTCAAAAAGATATTGAGCAACTTCAAGATGTCCATTAGTGATTGCATTGTTCATTGGCTGCAGTGAAATACTGTCACTTCTGTTGGCAAATAGCCATTTTACAGTTTCTAAATGTCCACCAGCTGCAGCCAATTCCATTGCTTCCGTGGAATGGAGATCCCTTCTGTTATTATGCAGCCACTTCACCACCTCAAGCTGACCTGCACCAGCAGCTTCGCATAGTGTACTGCTCTTGCAACCCTCTGTTCGATTGTAGTGGAGAAATTCAACAATTCTCAACTGTCCATTGATGGCAGCATTGTGCATGGCAATATTAGTGCATCCCTCAGTTCTGTTTTCATGTAGGAATTTTACCAATTCAAAGTTATTTTTTGCGGCACTGTTCATGGCTCGAGCAGAACAAGTCAGTCCACAATCGTGCAAAATCTTTACCAAGTCAAAGTTATTATGATAACATGCAAGGTCAATGGAATTTCGAACATACAACACACCAGAATTTCTAACGATCCACTCAGTCATTGGAAAGAAATTGTGTGAAATTGCATACTCAATGTCGAGCGCTTCAATTTTCATTGGCCTAAACTTAAAGAGATACTTTAGCATTTGTAAATCGTTGTTTTTAATAGCCATGCTGTAGCCCTCATATGTGCAACCTTCTGTTCTATTTACGGCCAACCATTCTACCATATCTATATCTCCATTTTGGATGGCCATGTTCATGGTCTTTTCTGTACATTGTAAACCTGGCATATTCTCTTGTAACCATTTAAGGACATCTAAGTGACCTTGCTCCGCAGCGATACACCAAATATCAATTGCAGGCGATATTTTGAGTTGTTCTTTTCTGGGGGAATCAATAATAAACTGTAGAAGTTCGACATTTCCAGAACTAACTGCTTTGTCAAGACCATAGACCAAAGAATTATCATCAACTTTATCTTCGAGCCACTTTACAATTGTGAGATGTCCTCCCGCTAGCGCGCCATCCAGAATGGTTTGATAGTCAGTTGTGTTTGGTCTCGGATCCAAGTACTCGATCATCTCCAAATTTCCCAGAATTGAAGCATTTCTGAATGCTGTTCCATAATAACACCTGATTCGTTTTGTCTGCTGGCCCTCTGCAGAGTCCACTTGACGATTTCTATGTCTCCGCAATAGGGAGAGATATTGAATGCCTCTTGGTATCTCCAGCAGAACTCTTTATTCTTACGGTTTTGAGAACGTGGTTCCAAAGACTCCACCTGCTCCAGGAACTCTAGAACCTCCATTTGTCCAAACTTGGAGGCATAGTACAGCAAGTCATAGTCCACGTCCCAGGACTTGTATAAAAGACTCTAAGCTAAGCTTTCTTGTGATGAGCAGATACTTCAGCATCTCAATGTTTCCAATCTGGACCAAATGTCGCAGAGTCGACTTGATAGACCTGGTATCACTATCCATATACATGTAGCTCTCGCTAAAGTAAGCCTTTACCAAATCAAAGTATCCATAAGTGGCAAGCCTATATGGCAAAGTCAGGAGCTTTGACCAACTATAGACCTTGGTACGCTCCAACACCTCTTTGTGTATCCATCGAACATCTTTAAAAACATGATCTCTCAGTAGCTTATTACAAAATATATGATTAAATAATTGTTTATCCATTGGATATCTAATTAGCTTTGTTGGCAACAACTGATAACCTACAACTGTATATACAGGTAGAAGTTTTCTAAACTGATGAACAACCAAAACTTAAATCAACATTGATTAATAAACAACCACTAAATTAAATTGAAAAATAGATTTTTACAGGAAAAACTGAAATGGACTTAGAATAATTAATATCCAAGCTTCAGTTATTAAAATTATTCCATAACCTCCAATTGTCAAGACAATCCTTTGGTGTACTCAGAAGACTCCGTTCTAATCCAATTGATTAGAACGGAGTAACTTTGATATAGCATGCTACATGCTATATCAAATCCAACTCTACTGAACAAAATACATTTAATTTATGATCAAGTAATTTATTTAACGTGAAATAGATAATAATTGGTCGGACACTGCAATACTTATAATAAGAGTGGCATATGCAACTAGTCCTGTTGACTCTAATGACTTATGGAAAACTTTATTAGTTACTATTATCATTGACATGATAGAATTGACATATGTCATATAGATAGCAACTAGACTGAATAATAAAGGTATTTGTTTCTTTGTGTCATCGAGTCGAGACACTCCTTTCACAAAGAAGTGTCATTGTCTGGCTGGGCGACTCCTGGACTTGACCACCACCACAACCAGGACACATCAGAATTTATTTTGATTTTTTATATTTTTGAAATTATTGTACAATGTTTTTTTTTTTAAGTTATTTTTTTAAATTTATTGAAATTTGAGTTTTATTACTTACTTTTTTTTTAATAAAACTACTAAATAACATTTCATACATTTCACACTTACACACCACTCAGTCTCCCCCTTTCAACCACCTCACTAGTAATAGTGACAAACTTACTTTACATTATATATATTTACATATTTAGAATATATATATATTATAATTATTTATATAATAATAATAACAACAACACATATTACAAAAATTATTAATTAGAAAAGAGTAAACAAATCAAAAAAAACAAATCAAATTTAGAATTACATCAATTTTAGATAAACAAACTTAAATAGATTTTTTAAGAATTAAGTATAGTAAATATATATGGCAGCACACTCTGCAGAGTTTTATGTATTTCAATGGGCTGCTATTATATTCCTTGTAGCATTGTCAGGTCTGTTCGCAGGTCTGACGCTTGGTATTATGTCTTTAGATATAACAGGTTTAGAGGTACTGTAACAATCCAATCACTCATCTGTCATATACACATAATCTCTCTCTCTTTGTTTCTATCTGTCTATCTGTCTATCTGTCTATCTATCTATCTGTCTATATTTTATACTTACATTCATGGTTGTCGATTTCATTGTAGATTGTAATAGCTAGTGGGTCTCCGTCAGAATCAAAGTATGCAAAAAAGATTTACCCGGTTCGTCAGCGTGGTAATCTCTTACTATGTACACTATTGCTTGGAAATGTATCAGTAAATACGTTGCTCTCTATTCTTATGGCAGATATGACCTCAGGTTTCGTTGGTTTCTTATTGTCGACAGCGATTATTTTGATTGCTGGTGAGATTATCCCACAGGCAGCCTGCTCACGTCATGCCCTCGCCGTTGGTGCCCACACCATCTGGATTGTATATATCTTCATCTTTATTTTCTTCCCATTCGCCTACCCCATCAGCAAGGCACTCGACATCATGCTAGGTAGTGAAATGGGTACAATCTACTCGCGTCAGCAGTTGAAAAAGCTGCTGGACATTCACAGCACTCACGCACAAGAGTCTGGTGTATCACGTTCCGACGTTACTCTTCTCACTGGTGTGCTCGATTTCGCTCAGAAAAAAGTCATGCAGGTGATGACCCCCACTCGATAAGGTCTTCATGCTCGACATCAACACCAACCTCGACATCCATATTCTCACCTCGATCCTCGAGAATGGTCACAGCAGAATGCCCGTCTATGAGGGCGAAAGATCGAACATCGTTGGTTGTCTCTACATGAGAGACTTGGTTTTGTTGAATCCAGACGACAACGTACCACTCAGAACAGTCCTTGGTCTATTCCACAGACAGCTCTTGAAGACATGGCACGACACTACTCTCGAACAAATGTTGAACGAATTCAAAACTGGTAAATCTCATATGGCCATCGTACACAAAGTAAACAGCGAAGGTGAAGGTGATCCATTCTATGAAAACCTTGGTATCATCTGTCTTGAAGACGTACTTGAAGAGATTCTTCAAGATGAAATCCTTGATGAAGCTGACAACTATGGTAAATATCTAGCGACAAATCAACATCCTTTCAATGATACTTACCTATTCCATTTAGAAAATACAACAAGTGTTGTCGATTACAAGACCATCAGTTCTTTCCACGGTCAAACAAGAAGAACCACAAGCAAGTTGTCACCACAACAAGTCACTGCTATCTATTCATTCCTTTCAGGTAGTATGCCAGAGTTTTCTTCAAAGCTGATATCGGAACAAGCTTTCTCAAAGATGTTGGTAGGAAAGGGTGTCATCGTTGGAGAATACGAACGACCAAAGAAGGGAGACACTATCATCTACAATCGTGGTGTCGTTGATGAGTACTTCACCGTGGTATTGCAAGGTAAGCTTGAGATCAAGTCTGGTAGCGAAGGTTTCGTCAGTGAAGGTGGTCCATTCACCACCCTTGGTATCAACGCCCTAAAGTCCGAACAATTCTCACCAGAGTTCACTGCTCGTGTCATTTCCCACTCTTGTCAACTTTTGCGTATCAGCAAGAGCGCATATGACCATGCTATGCGTATCACTGCAGACGAGTACAATTCCCATGTTTTCAAGAAGCACATCAACCCCAACGACGACGCTAGCATCACCACCTACCACATGGCCAACTCTGGCTCCAACTCATTGATTGATGATGAACCAACTCCAGCACTCACCTATCGTTCACCTGCTAATAATTCACCAACCAACAATCACGGACTGAGTAGTAGTTTAGGTAAATCTAACAATGCTACCAACAACACCATTCTCAACAGCCACAAAACTTCCACCACGACCACAACTACAACCACTAGCAGTAACAACAACAACAACAACAACAATCACTCTGCTATAGACGTATCATCGGAAGACGAAGATGACATTGGTGGTAGAAAGCCATTTCTTCATCAACCACATTAATTAAAAGAAAATAATATTTAAGTTGTAATTATTATTATTCCACCAAAAACAAATATAGACTTTTGCAAAGTTTACTTTAAGTTATATATATCTTGTTATTATTAGTTTATTTTAGTCATTGAAGAAATTGAATAATAAAACAAAGAGATAAATAAAGAACATAACCATATAGAAGACTAGTTTGAGCATCAAATGATTACCCATCTTACTAGTTTGTGAATATACTTTGGTGGGATCGTTTTTGTGGGTTCTAGTTTGATATCTAATGTTGTTAAAGGTTATTTGAACGTTGTTAGTCTTGTTATTGGCTCAAATCAGTAGAAACATCATCGATTCTTACCTTTGGAAGTGATAATATATTACAGGTGCATTGATAATGAACAGAACAAATCTAAAAGTAACTAAAAACCAAACAGTGAAAACACCTTGAATGATATATTCAGGCATAATGAATTTGTTGTATTTCTTACAAAACTCAATAGAGTTGATATCATTTCCTTCTAAATCTGTCAATAAAAGTAACTTTGTTATGTTAGTCCATCAATTTAAACAATAAATCAATCAATGTTGATCGATTGTTCCATCCTATGATCTATTTCTCTATCAATCACAATCAACCAATCACAATCGATCAATCCAATCAGAGTTATTGAATGTTGTTGAAACCATTGATATTTACTTCATAGACAATGATAGCCAATAAAACACCTGAAGAAAGCAATGCTAGCAGCATTGTATAGTCGAAACCGGCAGTCGAGAGTTCATACATTTTCTACTATCTAATATATGTATAAGTATAATAAATTAAATGAATTGAAGTTGAGGTTAAAACTGTTTTCTTAATAATTTTTTTTATGTTTTTTATTTTTTTCTTTGAGCCTCTGATCAAAATTGAAGATCAAAAAAAGTTCATTCCATAAAGAAACCTTATGCCTGGATAAATTAATGTACAAACTATCCTTATGTTTTTCCGAGGGAGGATACAAAACTGTCACTGCCAAAGACCAATTGTAACATCATTTCAAGTTACCAGATTGCTCTGAGTTGTTTTTCAATAGTTTCAAGGAATTCGAATGATTTTCTTCGAAGTAAATCTGAATTCACCAAGATAAATAATAATTTATCAATAGAAAAAGACAAAGAATATATGCGAGACAAGTTTATAAGTTTATTTAAAATAATTATTATTAGTTTAAATAGAAATAGCTAGGATGGAATGAATCTATTTGGATTCAAGTATAAAAATAAAGTTATTTAATATTTGGTATGAATATATTTCTATTAAGATTCTGATTTGATAATAATGTTTCTTAAAGATGTATTAAAATTGAAGCTAAGAGGATTATAAATAATAACAAAGAGGATGTAGTTTGTAGTTTGGTAGCGGGTGATGAATCTTGATCGTTTGGATCGGTACTGTATTGATAGAATTCAATCTCTTTGATAAACATTACACCTTGAATGTCACTGAGATCAGTGTAAGCTTGGAATCCATCTATTTCGGCACCATCCCAGAGACCGAATTCGTAGAATGGGATCAAGAGGGTGATCCATTTGTTGTGATCGAATTGACCACCATAGAATTGTGAAATACCAATATTTTGGGTTGGTTTTCCACCGACGGTGAACATCATATAAGCTTCAAGTGAACGTGGACGTTGGGAAGGATCGGCTTCACCACCATAGGTCTCAAATTTATCGGATGGACTGAACTTCATGGAGATCTTCATACCGTTGTACTCAGAGGTGTCGATTGTTCCATTCATGAATGAGAGGCTAACACGTGTGCTCGATTGAAGTGGCCATCTCATAACACGCAACTTAGAGTCAGTGTCTGTAGTCTTGTAGTCGATTTCACTCATTGATTTAATACCATCACCAAATTTACCATTGTAGTAGATTGAGAGATAGGTTGAGTTATCACTGCAAATGGCACCATTGTTGAGCTGAAGATCATCGAGATAAGCAAAACCATCGTATTCTGATTCGAGTACATCCTTGAAGAGGAATCCCTGGAAGATCTTTTCATTCTTGTTTGCAGGATCACTGAACTTGGTGAGTGGAATATTGACTTTGTGCCATTTGTCACGGACAAGTCCACCAACAACATAATCATTCAAGTTGACAGATCCTCGTGCTGAGTTGTTTCTCATAATCCAAACTTCAATTTGACGATTTTCAAATGGACCTCCGTTGATCCAGAATGATAAGAACTTGTACTTGGTCTTGTCGAAAGCTTTCTTTGCTTTAAAGTAGACGTGGGTGTATTTACCAACATCGAAACGGAATGAATATTGTCCACGATGGGTTATATCTGTAGATGCATTGTTGTGGAATGATGTCGAAGCATCGACCCAACGGATAGACATAGTGTCGTTGTAGATCCACTCTGGGTATTTGTATGTGCAGTTTGATGTGTAGAAAAGGAAAGGATCACGCTTTGGAATATAGTTTCCTTTATCAGTTGGATCGGTGTTCTTACAGAACTCTGGATCTGGGATGATTTCGGTGTTCTTGACAAGGGTGGTTGTTGGGAGGTCAGCTAACATGTCGAGACGACTCTTGTCAACATAGCTGCTAATATAGAAGCTAGCACGGTAGACAGTTCCTTGGATTGGATTACCGAAAGAACCTAACAACTGGTTGTTAATATAGAAATTGACGTTGTTCTCACCCCATACGATCTTGTAGCTGTTATAGGTATTGGTTACATCAATACCGATGATATTACGCACTGGCATGAAGGAGTTTACAGGTGTTGATCCACCACCACGCACTATACCAATAACAACTGGGAATGTAGAGTTGTATCCAGAGATCTTGATGTATGCCGAGGATTCTTTAGAGTAGACACCATCAGTAATATATACCTTAGTAGTAATACCTGGTACGTTGGAGACACGGAGAGTAGCAGAGAAATTACCTGGTGGATAAAGATTGTCGGTGAATTGGGCTTCTGAACAACGATATGGTACAACATCACATTTCTCAGTACATTTATCTACACTCAACTCGAGTGCTGGTGTATCAACATCTTCACCAAATCCAACCAACATGGCATCACGACTACAGTATTGGTAGGAACGGAAACCGAAATAGTCAGACATACCATGAACTGCTGGATCACTTGCTCCAGTCATTGTGTAGTTTGCTGGACAAGCATTGATACCACTTCCATCATCCGATGTTGATGAGCTGGATCCACTTTCTTCTGATGTGTCTGGTTTAGGAGTAGGCTTAACAGTTGGCTTAGTTGTTGGCTTTGTTGTACCAGTAGTAGTAGTGGTAGGAGTTTCTCCAGTAGTTGCAGGTTTAGGAGTTCCAGTAGTTGAAGGTTTAGGAGTTCCTGTTGTAGCTGGAGCACCGGTGGTTGCAGGTTTTGGAGTACCAGTAGTAGCTGGAGTAGTTGCAACTGGATCAGTGGAATCTGTATCTGCATGGACCAAAGCTATACTACCTAGCAGAAATAGTATAGCTAAAGTGGCAACCAAATAAGGTTTCATTTTTCTATTACAATATATATTTATTCTATTTTTATCCTATTATATATATATAATGTTTCTTTCGAATATTAAAATATTAATAATATTTTTCTTCCACTATTTCCAGGTTAGATTAATATTAGTATGAATCACTTTATAACTTTGAAATAAATTATAAATTTATATTTGTAATTTTACTATTGTATTATTATTTATTATTAGTTTTTAAGATGTGTAAAACTTAAAATTTGAATTGATTAATTGATTGATTGATTGATTATTTGATTGTGATTTAAATATTTGTTATATTTGTTGATGTGGTAATTATTATGATTATTTATTATTATAATTATTTTAAATATTTGATTTGGATTGATTGTTATATTGGATTAGTTGACAACTATTATTATTTGATTCGTTGGTTATGATAAGTTATGAAATTTCTACTTACATTAAATTTATTTAAAGGTAAGTTGGTTTAATTCCCAAAAGTCGTCGGTGTTTGATTAATTAAATTGAAAATATAAGTGATACAATGAATAAATATTATAAACTAATAAAAATTTATTAGATTATATTTATTACATATAAAGATATAAAAACAATAAAAGTATACTATAGATAATAATTGGATGATATAATAATAGATAGATTGGTTTGTTTATTTGATTATTTGTTTGTTTGATTATTAAAAAGTTAGAATTTTCTAAACTAATATTAATTTAAATATTATTTTAATTTAATTATTAATGAAATTAACAACAACTACTACAATAGCAACATGTATAAGTATAATGTTGACAATTAAAGTAGATGTTTGTGATATGATGATATGATGAAATATATATAAATAATTAAATAAAATAATAATTATCAAATAATATTAAAGAGAAATAAATTGAATAGAAAAGGTCACAAATGTTTTGGATCAAATAGGTGTGCTCAGTGATAGAGGGGTAAGTTTGTGAGTTTCTGTTTGTTGATTGATTTGATGTTGAAAATTATAATATAATTTTATCAATAGGTTTGTGTATGTCAATGTATGTATGTTTGTAAGTGTATGTGTTATATATGTGTGATTTAATAAAATTTATGTATTTGATAGATGTTTTGTTTTATTATTTATTTTGATTGATGTGTATGTAGTTGATGTTTTATTTGATTGATGATTGTTGTTGTTGTTGATGATATTGTTGTTTATATTCCAGACTTATTCATCAATAAAACACACAATTGGTTTAATTCATTATTATTATTATTATTTAAAATAATAAATACATGATTATTATCATTGATTTCAATTAATATACATATATGTATATGATCTATTAAAATATTATCGTATTATATTATATTATATTCTTTCTGTTCTATTCTTTTCTGTTCTATACAATTGTTCAACAACACAAACCCAACCCACCAAGACAGGTTAAAAAAGTTAAAACATGAGTTTGTTTGTTGTATTGTATTTGGTAGTGTTAATCATTGGAAGTGTGTTGGTTGCTACTTTATTGAATTCACATCCTAACCTATCCTATCATATCATATCATATCAAATCGTATCAAACAACTATATTAATAGAAATTAGATAAATTAATGATATCACATCAATGTCAATTCACCAGTGATAACTCTGCATTGGTGAAAGTGAGTGGGTGTGTGTGTGTTGTTTGAACAACACTCAACACTTCTCGTTGATGCACTGATAGTTGTTTGAATACCATATTCTATACATATAAATATATGTGGGAAATCAATCTATATATATATATATATATATTATACACAAAAACAACCACACAACACCACACCACTGAATAGCACTACACAACACAACACAACACAACTCCCACAAATATATGTACAATTTGTTGAATTGAATAGATGTTTGTGTGATCTACTTCAAAATACTTTAAATATTATATAATATTAATATATAATTTCCCAAACTTATTAGTTTTGTTGATAAAGTATTTGATTAATATAATTATGATTATAAGTTAACTTAATAAAACTACGGAACGTTCAACCTGACAAACGGACATACGGGTCTTGATTGATATTATTGTTTTATCATGATAATAGTTTACAAGTTCATTCATTTATTCATTTCGATCTAAAACTCTCAAAACAGTACTACTAACAAGTAATTATTCTTATTTAGATAAAATATGATCAATTGAATCTTGATCATCAATCATATGGACATACTAATCAAAGTTACATCTTCTACTTTGGTACAAGGTGATATCGATAGGGTACCATGATTTATTAATATTATTTATAGTGTTAATTAAATGAATGATGTTTATTATATTTAAAGAAAAATCTGATAGAATATTAATAATATTAATAATATTTTAAGACATGATTTCCTTAATCTTTTAGAAAGAGATAATATGGATGTTTGATTTGAACAGAAAAGAAAGAAATAGTAATTAGATAATTAAAGTTAAAAAGAAAGTATCTAAATGTTTTGTAAATTGATGAACTCACTTGAGTGCCAGGCTTAAATATATTCTGCAGAAACCAATTAAGAAGATATTTTTGCAATTTCGCATGAAATTTAAAATTCATCTTATTGTTGATGAAAAAAATCAAATCAGTAAGAACCATTTGATTTTTCATCCAATTGTATTATTATTATATTATCTATTTATTATCTATTATGATGTTGTTTAAAGTATTATTAAATATAAATGTATTATTAGTATTGTCAGTGGTAACTTTGTTGTATAGTAGTTGTTGTTTATCAAAGTATAACCATGTCGATGCAGGTTCGATAACAGTCTCTGGAATCAGTAGTGGTGGATATATGGCTGTTCAAGTAGGTTAAGATGATAGAGAGCAGGAGTGTGGTGTCTATGAATATCTATTATTAACACGTTGGTCGTTTCGTATTGGGGGTAGTTTCATGTTGCTTTTAGTTCGATCGTTCAGGGTGCCGGTATCGTGGCTGGCGGGCTTATTACTGTGCCAATAGCAACGTGCTCGTTGCCACTAGCTCATGTATGGTCGACCCTTCGTTGATCAATCTTACGGAGCTGTATGCCGCCACCGACTTTGCAGAGAGTTCTTTCACCATTGATCCAACATCGAATTTGGCAAATACCAAGGTCTGGATCTACTCAGGCTCGAAGGACACTGTCGTCGTACAGGGCGTCGTAAAGAAGCTCGAAGAATACTACGAGCACTATATCCCAGCATCACAGATCAACACCACTTATAATATCCCATCGGAGCATGCTTTTGTAACCGATAGCTTTGGTAATGCATGCGACTATTTAGGTCCGGACTACATCAACAATTGTAACTTCAATACCGCCTACAATATTCTTTCATACATCATGCCATCACCAATCAATCCACCGTCCCCAACCAACTCGTCAAAAGACAATGTAGGTTCAATAGCAATCGACGCAACAACCGCAACAACATCACTCCAGCAACAGAATATTAACCAAATCTCTCAATCTAGCTTGTAGAATTAGATCAATCACAGTTCATACCATATGGAACAGCTTTGGAAGCTGGTTTATATGATTATGCATTTGCTTATGTGCCGACACAATGTCAACAAAAAACAAAGGAGGTAAGTCGCATGATCTATTTACACAACTCTTTAGATTCAGACTAACCTAATTACTTACTTCTTCGAATAGTATGCTCTGTACATGTAGCATATCATGGATGTTTGCAAACTATTCCTTTGATTGGGGACACTTTCTATATGAATACAGGTTACAATGAGATTGCAGATAACAATAATTTAATCATTCTATACCCACAGGCCCAAGCAAACACCCTGAATCCAAAAGGATGCTTTGACTGGTGGGGATACACTGGTACCGACTACGCCAGTCAACTTGGCGTACAAATGATAACGGTCAAGAAGATGTTAGACTATTTAATATCAGAGTATAACATTCAATAAATTTTCTTTAATAATAAATACCATACCATTAAGTGTACTTAAAACTCCGCATGCGTTACTCTTAAATTAAAAAAATTAAACAAAAATGACAAGATAATTGAGAAGACTGTCAGATTGTTGTAGATAGACAGAAGTATAAATAGTTTGATGATGAATACTACGACGATACAGACCAATCCAGCACCAACGACTGTAGCTCAACCAAGCTCATCACAGCCAATGGTACCAATGCCTAATACTAATGCAATGACACCTTCCAACAGTATAGAGATGCACGCAAAACAGCTGAGAAAACATTTCCAACAGATCTTGGCAACTGCAAATAAGATTGTTGCAGAGTATGTCATTAATGATATCAAACTTGATCGTCACAGTTATCAAAACAACCAGCTTACTAACTTTCCTATCACTATTAAATCTAATTGTCAAGTGATCCAAGCAAACGTGCACACTCTTGCTTAGAACTATCACAAAAGCTAGAAGAGTTTGAATTGTACTGTGATGATGTCTATGCTTATATCGTATGTTTGATACATGACGAATGACTTGTTGTCAACTCTACTAACGAGATCTACGACTCATGACCACAGGAAATCAATAAACAAAATATCATATATAATAATGTAAATAATGGTGGATACAATCGCTATGATAGTCCAGAGTCACTCTACCAATCTCTGAATGCCAGGCTGTCAAGTGTCAAACAAACTAGAAATACGGTGGAAAGATTTTGCAAGCAGTTGTCATCGGTGCAACAGCAACTGGCGCAACACAACAATAACTACAAGGAAAACCAAAAGAAAGCTCCAGCAACAGCAGCTACTACAACAACAGCAGCAACTACTGCTTCAGAAACAACAGGCTCTTCAGCAAAAGACAATACCAACGTGCTGGACGTAGATCAGGCATCTTTGACATCAACACTAACACCTGAAACTAGACAGCTAGATCAACAAAATCCTTTATCACACTCAACAAATTCACCATCGGTTTATTCACCTCAATTTTTAAAAAGCAGCACTGGCGATCCTCATGGCACTCCGATGAGTATTGATGTGACAGGTCAACAACAGCTGACTCCATCGCAGCAAAATACAGGGGCGTTCAATCCATTGTCTCCAGGTGGATCCATGAATATGCAGTCACCTTCACCTGGTCTTAGCAAAAAGTCACCTATGATGGAGAGCAACTACGATACACCACAACAAAAACAGTCAGTTGACTCCATCGCAGCAGCATACCCAGCTTGGCACTCCAACCCAACACAATCCAATCACTCCCTCTCAGCACAATCCAATCACCCCATCACAACAGTTAAGTGGACTAACACCATCACAACACAATCCTATTACACCATCACAACATAACCCAAATACTCCATCACAACACCTACAACAAATCGTAGAGGAAGTCGATATGTCAATGACTGAATCATTCTCTGTAGATAATACCAACATTCAAGAACAACAGCATGAGCACCTGCAGCAACAGCAACAACAACAACATCAAGATCAAGATCAACAACAACAGCAACAAGAGGAACAGGTACTTCAGTTACAACAACCAGAACAGGAGCAAGTGCCACAACAAGAGCAGCTGCAGCAACAAATAGAAAACGATCAAAAACCAAACTGAGCTTGACAATGAGATTAACAAATTGGTCAAAGAACAAGTAGAAGTAGAAAGAAGACAATTAGAGCAGCAGCAACAACAACAACTACAACCACAGGACCAAGTTGATATGATCGATGTAGACGTGGACAATACTACATTTGAAGAGGTTTACAATACTGGTGAAATTGTTGATTTGGATGGAGAAGAAAAACCAATGACCGCTGAAGAAATGGAAGGAAATCTTGATCAAATCAATCAAATTACTGGAATCGATAATAATAATGATCAACAACAGCAAAATCAAGAAATGATTACCCAAAATGATCAACAAACTTCACTATCAAATGATCTAGATGATGAAATCGAAATGGAAGAAGTTATGGAAGAAGTCGTTGATGTAAACCCGATGATTTAATTTCAACCAACCAAGATGTTGACTTTGGACAACTGTAATTCTTTATTTACATCCGCAATAAACAATTTTCATTTTGGTCAAACATCAAGAATATTAATAGATTCATTATATTAATATAGTGTGGTATTTTAGTACAAATTTATTATTGGTCGGTAGTTAATCTTTAATTGGTAATTTATCTCTTCTCTCAAAAATAAATAGATTTGCATCCACTGGCTGAAATTGTCCAAAGTTGATGTCTCCATTGTAGATGTGTTCTTTTTGAATCATTGGGAAATGATATTTGTTATTTTTTTATAACGAGCTTGAGGTCGAATTTGATTCTGGTTATTCTATGGTACTCTGGCATATTTAAAGTTGAAAATATATCATTAAGTTCTCTGACTCTTGAGGTTGGAATTTGAGGAATTGATTTAATTTTGATTTTGAAAGTAATTTTGTAAATGTTCAAATTAAGCTCTAGGAATGGGACTATTGATTTGATACTGAGACTGTCGATGAATTTAATTGATTCTAAATTCTTTGGGCTTGTGATGAGAAGATGTTTGATTATGTTGGAATGGTCGTATATTTGAGTAAATATAGAAGTTTCCGAAGATTAGATAGATTAAAGTTATCAAGGTAGTATGAATAAATATATTTAAGTTTGGTGATCATGTCGCATCCGAATTTAATGGAGTCGTTTGAGTAAGCAGTTAAGCTGATTTTGGTATCGGGATGGGACTTTTGGTATCTAATTAGTTTGTCTATGAATGCACCATAAAATTGGTAATTCTTTTTTTGAATGACTGAAAGGGATTCCAATTTTTTGGAGTTCAAAAATTCTATCATATAATGATAATATTTTCCTGTATATAATCTCAATTTCTTTAAACTCGATAGTTTGTCATATTTCAAATCGGAAGTGCTTTGATATAATGATAGCAAGTTTTCAGAAAAGCTTGCTAAATGAGATTGGGGAATATAACAGAATTCTGAACTTTTCAAATAAAGAGGTGGCTTACTAAAGAGACAGCTCGGTGATCCAATGTAGTTGATGCTACTTTGTATTCTAATAGTAGGGTTCATAGTATTGAAGATGTGCAAGCAGGTTTTGAAGAAATTTTTGGATACAGTAGCCAGTTCCACTTTCCATTTAGTCTCCAAATATTTATTTCGCAGCAATGGTTCTAGGATTATTTTAAGTAGGAAAGAATTGAGAATAGGTGATTCTTTCGATGATTCTATGAATCTGTTGATTGGGAAGTATCGAGTAAAGCATCTGAATGAATAGAGATGATCGAGAATGCTGAAATGATGTTGTCTTATTTGATTAATAATATTGGAAAATATCTGCGGATTGACCAGATGAATCTTTCCAAAGAGTTGGGAAAATCCTTGAACTCTGAAGGGTTGTATCATAATGAAATCATTCAGGTTTCTGATCATAAGATACTCCAAGAGAATGGATCCATGATCGACATTCACCTCTAACACATTCAATAATGATCTGGATTTGGATTAGTCCAGAAATTCTTGGTAGAGCATATTCAATGATAGAAATCATTGTTTCTCTTGTCACCTTAAGTGATAAGGCAAAACTCCAAAATTTGTATATTCCATCTTCTGTGTTTGCTTCAAAGTCTCAACGATAGACTCTGTTTCATCTACCACAAACTCTGGAATAACCTTGAGGAATGAGGGATTGGTTTCTAAAATCTGTGACATTACCTTTTGGTTGGAAACGTACAGTTGACGAAACTCTGACTGGTAGGGTTTCAAAACTTTGACTTTAAAGTTAAAGTCCAAAGATTCAAGAAGACAAAGTGATTTGAATAATGTCCTTAGAATCATCATTCTTTTCTCTTGCTCATAGAGATGTACCAAAGAATTGATAAATAGGGGCTGGTTGTACTGATTGATGATCAATTTGTCATCCAGGTCAAAGTTGTTGTTTTGCAAGTACTCGAGTAGGTGGTTATACAAATTAGATGGCAATGGAACCGACTTTTGTCTGTAAATATCAATAAGGACGAGAGTTTCAATACTTTTGATGCCGCCACACCCACTAAGTGGGAATGCCCCAGCAAGAAACTCTCCAAACTCTCTAGTTGCCAACTCTTCGATATTAGCCTCGTCGACCAATCGAAACTTTATATCCAGATTGATAACAGAGAGAATGATTGACTTTAACTCGAGTGCAGAGAGGAATCTGTCGAAAACCGTATGAATGACAGAAATAATTGGCTTATAGTCATTGTTTTTCAATCGTTTCTTTATCAAGTTTTTGTTCTGATCATTCACTTGAAAATAGTTGTCCAACATTTTGAAATATCTTAAATAATGAATCCAATGGAGGTTTGAATGTATATAGCTAAACGAGGTTAGGATGAAGGTTAGTAACATGTTTACCACTTTCTAATATACAAATATTTACTTGAATACCTCTTGAAACTCATTGGGGCCTAGGTGTTGGACCATTCTGGGATTGTCATGTAGCATGTATAAAAGTAAGAGTGCTTTCTTTTCTTTCGGTAGCTTCATTGGTCTGCTGTGGCTGGTACTTACATCGTTGATGCTGTTCTTTACAAGACTCAAACAAAATGATTCAACTTTCAATGCTTGGTTAAGAGTTGAATAACTAGTTCTATCTTCCACTGAAAAATATTCTTTAATGCTGATGCTGGCAAAGTAAATGTGGAGGAGCACATCCCTAACATCAAGAGGCTCAGTGAACCGCAACAGCTTTTCGATAAGATAGGCACTATTGAAGAGCTCGATATTATTGGCACCAGAAATGAACTCCACTTTCATATTGTCCAAAGCAGGATAGGTAAAGTGTTGGAAATAAGTAGATATATTCAATCGATAGAATTCAGGATTAATCGAGCTCTAATGAAATCCAATGCTAACTAGTTAGTTTCCGTGGCAATTTTCACAGAACAACAATGGTAATACGAACCATTAAGATATTGGATATCAAAGAGATATCATTGATAATACAATTGTTATTTCTTGTTATTGAAGTCGTTTCGTGGAATAACTTTGTTAGATTTCTTCTAGCTTCTACCATTTTGGAGGCACTTGTATTGTTGTGGTCGTTGTCCACTATTGGATTGACGGTATCATCGTCTTTCTCTAGGTTAAACTCAATACATAATTGACCATCTATCGGTTGTTTAACATTGTTCTGATACATAACTTCACTCTGACCTTTGATTGGATACAACAAACAATGTTACAAAATTTGTGGTTCTTTAGGAATGTTATGTTTTTTGGTCAAACTTAAAAATTCAATAAATCCGGCAAATTAAATAAAAACATCAAAAATCCTTTTTTTTTGTATTCGTACATAATATTTTTAGAATTTAATTAGCAAATATGGTGTCAAAATTCCAACTTGAATTAAAATTTTGATTATCATCTTTTCCAACTTTACTAGGTCTTTTCTATTGGCCCCATGTAAAAAAATGTTCATACTTGAGAAAAAATTTCTGTAACTTCATCAAAATCACAAACCACAAACAAATGAAAGAATCGGAAGAACCAAAATTCTTACAAATTCAAGACCTCTATTTATGAGCACAGTGACTGACAATAATATTAATAAAAATAATTAATAGTAAAAATAATAATAATAGTGATGGTGGTATTGAGAACCTGCACTTGGCTGTCCTTACTTGGTCTAGATTGTACTTTGCATTGATAAGTGATTCCAGCCAATTTTTTACTTCAAAGATTTTTTCTCCTCAATGATTCAAGTTTGTTATTGAAATGTTGATGTGACACTTATTTCTAAAGTAACGATTTCAAACCATGGCTATTATCAAAGGAAAGAGAATTACCCTACCAAAGTCATGAGTTAAATGATCTTGTTTAGGAGGAGTTAGAAGTTACTCTGTGATGTAAGTCTTGCAAAATTTTCAGACTCAAATGATTTATTTGAAAATGCAATAAATCAAAATCCAAATTTTCACCTTTCTAAACCCATTTAGGACAACTTGTAATATCTTAAAAGGAATTGTATAAATTTGAGATATTTTAATATATATACTTCATTCATTCTATTACTATATTTCGAATGACTTTAGATAAGGTATTTGATCGAACTATAGAAGATGTACAATATGAACTAAATCTACCTGATGTCAAGAGGAAAATACCTCTGCTTTTAAACTCAATATTGTTGTATGTATCATATCTTATCTTATCGTATTGTAGTAGTAATAATAATAGTAAGTTTTAACTCATTGGTACAAAACATATCTTTATCATTGGCTTAAGATGTAACACTATTAATAATAGTAGAAGTAGTAGTATTAAGAATTGTAAAATTGATAACCTTGAATATACTGATTTCAAATGGATTATATCATTGCCATGCAATTATAAATATCGATTGCAAAGTGCATATAAGTAAGTTAGTTTACTAAGATTGAAGATTGCCATGGTCTGCTAGAAGACAATTGAATGCTTACATTTTGTTATTATATTCACTCGATTGTTCTAGCTGTGGATTAGTTGCTCTGAGATGCGCAGTAGAGTTTGTGTTAACTAACAATCGTAATAAGCTCCAAGACCAAATAGAACAACAGTTTAAACCTGATGCGGCAGCTGAGCTATTAAAGATGGCTATTGACAGTGGATATTCAAAGGAAGGAGAGATGTTTTCGGCATTTGATCTTGCATCGCTTGCAAACTGCTATTATAGTGATGGTGCCCAGAGTCTAGTGGACTCTGTAGTCCTTGAAAACCCAACTCCACTCGCTGTTCTTCAACATCTTTCACTGAATCAACCCATTCTCATACCGTATGACGCAGACAAGAACTGGAGACCCACAAATCTCAAAGGATATAGACCTCATTGGGCTGTAATCATTGGTTTTGTCATTCCAACTTCAAGCATTATGAATTATAGTAACAACGATAATAATAATAGCAATAGTAACAACAACAGTCGGATCCGTATCAAATGGAACAGAGTCACTGATAGCAAAGAAATAACCATGAACTATATCAATGGAACATCATTGATTTTCAATTCAACTAAAACTGGTGAAGACAGTAATAGCTTGGCTACATTGATTGATTTAGAAATAGATGACATTATGCTGATTTGCCAGCATCCAAAAAGCAAGGTGTTAGGACTCTGGGAGTACAGTGTACTCAGAGATTCAAACTCCAACTTGGACATACCAGACCCTCAAAGATTGTCAGAAAAACAGATGGATCATTCCAGAGAAACTAGACAATCTTAAAAACAAATGGGTTTTCATTCGAAATAAGAATTAACCCCTAATAATGATGTACATACACTACTCATCCAATAACGAAATGTATTATAATAATAATAATAACAATATCAAAAATTATAACATTAATATGTATTTATAATGTATTATTAAAATGAAGTTTCTAATAATCATACAATAGAATAAATAATAAACACAACATAACATAATATAATATAATAATATCTAATAAACTCTTTTAATTATCAAACAGTCAACATTCACAAAATTCCAACCATAAAATAAAGTAATAATAATAATAATAATATAGAAATAGAATTATTTGTTTCTATATTATTTTGTAAATTAACAAAACTAATAAAAATTAATTACCTGATGTGGATTGGTAACTCTTATTTATTTATGTCAGTGTGTGTGAGTGTGTTGGGTGTTTGATAATTAGATGAGTGGTATAATCTTTTCAAGTTTAAAAGGTAATAGAACTTTGATAGATATGATGATGATGATGATGTTGTTGTTGTTGATAGATATGATAGATATCATATCTAAGAGTAGATAAGTGATCGTTATAACAATAGTACCTCTATAAATTGTAAATTAAAAAATAGAAAAAAAAAAGATAGTGATTTTAGGTATTGTTGTAATAATTCAAATACACATTCCATCAAATGAACCCAATCTATCAATCATACATACACTATTTAAATCTAATAATCAATAGTTTGGTATTACATGAATTTACTATCTATTGAATATAACAATAAAAAACTAATCCACATCTTCATCAACATCATCATCATCATCACCTTCATAATCAAAGTAATAATTGATAGATTTATTGATTGACCATCTTCAGAAAATGCATGTGGTAAGATTGATGAATTGGGTAGTATTTGCTACTAAGTATTATGTACCTAAATAAGTATAATGTAATATATCTATTATAACCCAACAAAAACAACAATAATATCATCAAAATAAATACTAATATAATTAATAATATCGAAATATTTATAAGATTTAAACAGAAGGTTGATGATGTTGTTGATGTTGGTTTTTGAATTTGTAAATTCGTATTTATGATTTGATTTGATTGAACTGTTTATAGAGAGTGAAAGTAAATATGACCAACACTAATACGTTGGTAGTGATTACTACAATAAAGACTTTTATTGAAATGAAAATCCAATCTATTAAAAATATAATTATTAAATATATTAAATATCTGTCCACTCTTTTCTTGTTCAACAAGATAAACCAAGAACTATTTAAACTACATTCATTAAATACATCTATTTTAGAATAGTCCCAACTTCAAAGATATCTAGATAGTTGCTTTAACAATATCTTAAAATTAATAAATTAAATATTTATTTCTACATTCCAAATATCCATCCTATTTATCTATGTATCTATCTTATCTATCTTTTATGAATTAAATTTATTCCAATATCATTTTCTTTAAAATCCATTCAAATCCCTTAATATCCTTCCTTAATATCTTTATTTATTCTGAAGATCCAAGAAGATCTCCGCTTTTTCTAAATTTTTTCATAATGTTAAATCATATATTAAAAATATGGATACTTTTATCTATTATCCATTTTATTGAAATATATTCTTATAAAACCAATAATGTTAAAAGCTTCCCATTATATCCTATTCTTTCGATTGGAAACTACTGTCCATACCCAGCTGTAAGTAATAATAATATTATTAGAGCATCCAGATGATTTGAAAACTTTGGCTAATTGAATTTTATAATTTATAAACATTATAGTATGGAACCAAATCAAGGGTTGGAGATCAGGTAGATCTTAAATTAATCATTGATACCCAAAATACAATCACTGCCCTTTCATCCGATGTATGCCAAGCAGGTTGCCTTCAAATGAAAGGTACTTATAAACCTGGAACTGGTTCTGTAATTCAAGGAACTGCAATCACTGGTGAATATACTGATGGTACACAATATATTGTGTAAGTAACTTTTAATCTAAATTATATACAATTCCAATTTGCCACATTAAATACTTACATTTTCCAAAATAAAATAACATCCTAATAATAGAAATCAAGTATCTGATAAATTCTCGTTTGATAATTCAACATCGAAATATAATTATATGTTTAATACTATTACAACACAATCTAAACCATGGTCCCAACCACGTTGTGAGGCCTCCGCCATCAAGGCACAAGGTATCTTGGGACTTGGATTCAACCGTGAGGACAATGGATTCTTGACACAATATACCAGCTATAATAACATGGCACAAGTGTTTGCTATTAACTTGTGCAAAGGCAACCCTCGAATCTGGATTGGTGGCTTCGACACCTCAATTGTGGATAAGGAAATCGCCACTGCACCAATGCAAGACACCACCTACAGTCTCAATATCAAGAATGTATATATTGGAGATCGTACACTCTACCAAATCAAAGACTTCATTTGGAACACCCGAATTGACAGTCGCACACCATTCCTTCATGTGCCATCGGCAGTATTCCATCAAACCATCCAACTGCTCACTAGCATCAAGACCTTCTCCAAGTATTTCACTTCGCGTTTCTTTATCGAGAAAAACTGCGTGTTGAATCCAATGGTTGGAATGACTGACGATGAAATCAATGAACTACTTCCCAAGTTCCGTATCCAATATGCTTCGGATCGTGGTACCTCCTACATTGAGCTCAATGCCCGTACCAGGCTATTTGCTCATCGAGGGTCCCAATGTGTGTCCCGGTATGATTGAATCTCTTGACTACAACATGGTGCTTGGAACACCCCTTTTGCGCCAATATCTAGTTATTTTCGACCAGGAGAATGCAAGAGTTGGCTTTGGTAAAGTCGATGATCACAACTGTGATATCGGTAAATGGAGAATTGGAGAATGGTCCAACTGCACACGAGAAGGAACCTGCTCCATGCAAAACCGTAATGTCAGCTGCATTTCGCAACAATACAACACAACCATCGCCGATGCTAACTGTCCGGGAATGGTACCACCCAGAACTCGTATCTGCACCAATACAACTATAACAAAGAACGATACCTGCTTAACTGAAGATGCAAAATGGGTCATAGCTTCCAACTGGACCGAATGTGACCAAATCTGTGGATCCGGTGTCCAAAAGCGTCAAATCTATTGTATCGATCAATTTGGAGCAATCACAAATGATTCTAAATGTCTGGACAAACAGCCAATATCTCAGAAACTTTGTGCTGTGGAGCCTTGCAAAGAAGAATACCATTGGGACGTGACCGAGTGGTATGGTTGCTCGAGCTCCTGTGGTGAGGGAACCCAGCAACGTATGATTCAATGCATCGACTCCTCAGTGTGGAGAGTAGTTGACAGCACACTGTGCGTTTCTCCTCAGCCAACCACATCGCGTCCATGCAAAGGACAGCCATTTTGTAGCAAGGTCCGTTGGGACTGGGAACCATGCGAACCTCTTTGCTACCGCCAGTATCAAAGCGAGGAATCGCACAGCAAGGAAAAAAGCGATGATCCACTGGCAGAGGCTGATGACGATCAAAGTGAGCAAGTCAGCTCTGAACTTTCATTCTCGTACTCTGAGTCGTTCGACCCCAATAGTGTCTGGCAAAACATGGTTTGCTACAACACCTCGAACAACCAGATTATCAGCAACACCAATTGCAAAGGCATACCCAACTTTGAATTGCCAAGAGCCTGCGATTGCAAGCATCTTCTCCCAAAGAAACTAGCGAAGAAGGAGCCATCCGCCGCCACCTACAGCGCCAGCGCCAACATGGGTCTACTTCTACTTCACCTCATTTCAATAATTCTATTATTATTACTTTAAATATTTAAGCCGAACTAAATAATATCACTAAACATAGATACATCTAACTTTTTTCATTGTCATATGCAAACTTTCTACTTTCGTTTTTTTGAGTTTTTTTTTTAATTTTTGACAGATGATCAGGTGTGATTACCCACACACAGTTTTGTTTGATTGATTAGTTGTTGTATTAAGGCTTGTTAGCATATTATATATAGATAGATTTAGGATACAGATGTCAGGAATAGTAGGTTCAGCTGCTGCTACCGTTGTAGGTGCTGGAAGAAAGATTGTTAGCTTCCAAATGCATGGTATCGATAAGTCATTGCCATACATTGCAAAGAGAATCGCTTGGGCTGCCAAGTTGTCAGGCATCAAGACAAGTGGACCATTCCCATTGCCATCAACATCAAAGAAATACACCGTCAATAAATCACCACATGTCGATAAGCGTTCTAGAGATCAGTATGAGATTCGTGTTATGAAACGTGTCGTTCAAATCGACGCACCACTCGAGATTGCCGACAAGTTCGTCAAGTTTGTCGAAACCAAACTCCCACCCATCGCCTCCACTGTAGATATCAAAATCGTAGAGAAACGTTATGCACCACTTGAAGAACTCTATTCAGGAAAGCGTGTTGCTTAAAACCAAGACATAACATAACATAACATATCAAATAACGACCAACTAAAAGCATTTTACTACAACTAAAACAACTCAACTGTTATTTTAGCTATAACTTAGTTAGCAACAGAACAACTATACTTTATAAAAGCGATAATATATAAATATCAATCATCCACCAATCAATCAATTTAAACAATCATCACATAAATGAACTACTTAACCACATGTCATTTATCTAATCAATTACAATTAGTGAAATAAACAAACGAACTCAAAATAGCAATCAACACCTAGTTTGTACAAGCTTTATCAATCAATGACATCATCAAGGAAGCAAGAAACCCAAGCAATTCTTCTTGTTTTCATTATCTTAAAGAATACATTGTATCATATCCTATTGATTTGTGTACAATAAGTATTCAAGATAAAATCTAGTAATCATCTAGTATTAGACTGACAGTATTTATAGATGATAGTGAAACTCAACAGATATATATCTCTTTGGAGTAAATCATCTATAACAACTATCCCACACCAGTGTAACTTTTGAACCATATGAGCTCTGAGCCTTAATAATAACAAATCAATTTATTGAAATAATATATATAATCCAGTTGATTTAAAATCTACACACTCATTCAATAATCTGTAGAGACCCGAAAATTCGTGTTTGTGCCTGGGCTTGGGTGCTATGACCATAACCCAATTCCCACTGGAAATACCAACTTTGAAAAAAATCAATAAATTCAAAAACAACAACAATACTGATTTTCAATTTAAGAAATGAACGAAAGAAATGAAAAGAAAACAAATGAAATGAAAACATAAAGTATCAAAATAAAATTATATTATTATTATTGTTGTTGTTGTTGTTATTGTTATTGTTATTGTTATTGTTATTTATTTATTTTATCCATTAATTAATTATTATTATTCCAGTGAGTTGTTGGATTTTGTGAATTTTATTATTATTTAGATCATAAATTTGTGAAATTAAAAAATAAAAAAATAAAAAAAAGGACAAAAGTAATATTTTTTTTCTAACATGAGACACCCAAAAGAAAGAAAAAAAGTTTTTATTTTTTTTTTTTTTGTGTTCATATTTCACCACCTCATTCACTCACATACTCCCCAACATTAGTCTTATCAACAAACAAACCAAAAAACTCAAAACCAAAAACTAAACAAAGCACAACAAACTAGACAAAGAAAGACTAAAAACTAAAACCACAAACAACCAATAACAAAACAACAACAACAACCCAAGAGCATTTATATAATATTGTATTGTATTGTATATATAGTTTATATTATTTATATAAACACCACTCACTCTCGCGTTGTTTGTCAGTCGTCTGTTAGCAGTCAGTAAGTCAGTAGTCTATAAGCTTCTTGCAAGTCGTAGTAGTAGTAATAGTCGAAGACTCTCTTTGTTATAAATAACAAGTAACCGCGGTTAACTATTGAGTTAGATCTATCAGTGTAGCAAAGTTAGTTAATGTTTGAATATCAAAGTAGAAATAGATCCTCTTCACTTCCTCTTCAAATCAACTAACAGAAGAAGCTAAAGCTGATAAAAAGATAGAGTTGTAGTTTTAGTGTTCATAGATAGATAATAAAGTTTTATTTGTTTGTTTGTTTATATGTTTCACCTCTTAAATAGATAGATAGTAATAATAAAAGAAAAAAAACAACCATATTCCAATCAATTGTATTTGTATTTATAGTACTCAACCGTAAACAGACAAAACAAAACAAAAACAAAACAGACAACTCTATATTTATTTGTTTAATAGAATAATAAATAGTAATAGCGAGATAATAGTATAATATATATTTTAATATAAGCAAAACTCATCAACAAGGGTGTTGCAACATTGTATACATTGTTAAATAGTTGTATATTTCTGTGTCTATAGTTCTAAATCAACATCATCCATCCTCTTTTCCTTCCTTCTCACCACTTTCACCTCGCTGTTTTTTTGTTAACTCAACAAGCAACCAACCAACTACCAATCAATCCGAACGACAATCAAATCCTCTCCTTCCTCATTCCTCACCCAAGTTCGCTCCACTCCAGCCTGGCTTAGTTAACATAAAACAAGAACCCAACCAAAAAAAGAAAACAAAAAAAAATAGTAATCTTTCGTTAATTCAGAAGTTTTTGTTTTTTTTTTTTTCTGCAACATTTTTATCGCATATATTATTCATATGTTCTAAAGAAAAATAAGAGTATTAGATATTTAATAATAAAAAAAAATAATACACAATAATAATAATTAGTATATTGTTACAAAAAAGGATAAAATCAGAAAAGTAATCAACCGAACATAATCATAAATAATCAACAAATGGATAGTTCCAATCATTTCTTAGGAGATGATTTCAGTGGAATTGACCTTTCAAAGCTGACTATCAAGTCGAGATTCGATCAGACCATCTCCAGAAGTAGCTCTGCTCCTCCTGTGCTCCCAGAGGAAGAATTCACTCAATACAATGGTGAGGTCATCTCACCCCAGGACCCAAGACTCGATATTCAGTACTACAACTACTACTATTCGCAGAGGCCTTTGGATCCAAGACTACCACCTCCTCTTATAGCCCCATACCAAGCATATTTCAATAAGAAAATCAGTAAGTACAACTTTCAAAATCACTCTTTGTGATTCAAACACCTAACATATCTCTCCATCGCCCTACCAGATGACGAACCATTTCAAATGCAACAAATGCACCACCCACAGCTTCATCATCAACCAATAAATAAGATGCAACAGCACCAGCAACAGGAACACGATTTCCCAGAGCTTAGTGCACTTCAAGAGAAAGAGATCTCCTTGAAGAAACCATTACCATCGCACGCAATTGGTCCAACTAGCATCTTGAGACAACAATCTCCAGATATCCTCAATAACTCACCATCTTCAGTCGACTCGATTTCTTTGGATGGTGGTTCTGGCAAACCAAAATCTTTGGTCGATATGATTCAACAGGATTTCCCACGTACACCATCACCTGTTTATCAAAAGACTGCATTGGATCCAAAATCGCACCAACGTCGACGTTCACAAGCCACAATCGAAGAGAACTCTCCTCCATCAGCCCATGGACTTTCCTCCAAAGTATTTCCACAAATTAGTGAGCCATCTCTTAATGATGCACATTTCGATTTGAACGGTAGAGATCACCATGATGAATATAATAATGAAGTAAGTTTTAAAAAAGAATCAATATACTATTGTTATAGATATTAATAGGGATTTATAGGATGATTCTACACCAAGCTATGGATATCCACCATACAGCGTTTCAGGTGGAGTTATGGTTCCACACATGTATCCACCACCACAGATGATGGGTAATGTTATGAATCCAATGGTCGCAATGATGGGATATCCATCAAAGGATAGACGTGGACAAAACAATATAGCCCAAAATGGCTCAAGCTCAAAGAGACCTGGCCAACAATCGTTGCCTATGGAGCAACCACACTACCAGCAACATCACCAATATTACCTACCTCAACAGCATATGAAGAATGATACCCAGCATCAACAGCAATATCTTCAGCAGTCCAGAATGCAAAGCCAGTTCCAACAACCACAGATGTTGTCAAACAATAGCTACTTGAATAACAATCCACGTGACTACTATTCACAAGGTATGAATACAAGCGAGCAACAAAAGCTTTACAATCAGCAACAGCTCCCATCAATGCGACCCATCCGGACAGAAGAAGTCAAGGAATTCCAACCCAAGCGAAAAACCAACATCACCTCACCAAACGCACCATCACCCATCGTCAATGCTTCAAATAGCCCGAGCTACAGCCAATACGGTCAAGTACCACAACAGCACCAACAACAGCAATTCATGAAGCAACAACAACACCACCAAAATAATGTGAATAGTCACCAACATCACAACTTCAACAACCTTCATCACCACCAAGAGAGTATGTTGGCACCAACCAATATCAACACTCAAACAACCCAAGTATCGCCACAATATAACACAAGCACCCAACAACCACCACAACAACAACAACAACAACAACAACAGCAACAACCACCAGCAGCAGCCCAACATGCAAGCAACGGCAGCAACAATACTAGCGCCTCCTCCACCTCCAGATCGCAGTTGCTCGAAGATTTCCGTGCACAAAAAAATGAAGCTTGAGCTCAGCGACATCAAAGGTCATATAGCCGAGTTTAGCAAAGATCAAGTTGGATCTCGTATCATTCAGCAAAAGATAGAGTCAGCCGGTCTCGATGACAAACAACTCGTCTTTGATGAAGTAATATACGCTGTGCACTCTTTGATGACTGACGTCTTTGGAAACTATGTCTTGCAAAAGTTCTTTGAGCACGGTACTGCCGAGCAAAAGAGAATCCTCGCCGACAAACTCAAGGGACACATATTGCCACTGGCCCTCCAGATGTATGGCTGCCGTGTCATTCAAAAGGCTATTGAATCGATCGAACTCGACCAACAGATAATGTTGATCGAGGAGTTAAATGGTCATATCGTTCAGTGCGTCACCGACCAGAACGGTAATCACGTAATTCAAAAGTGTATCGAAAAGATACCAACTCACCTCATCCAGTTCATCATTGACAGCTTCAACGGTCACATCTACGACCTTGCCACACACCCTTATGGTTGTCGTGTGATTCAACGTATCCTCGAGCACTGCAATGACAGTCAGGTTGCACCAATCCTCGAGGAACTCATGCGTTGCGCAGTCTCTCTGGTTCAGACCAGTACGGTAACTACGTCATCCAACACGTTTTGGAGCACGGAACCCCTGCCGACAAGAGCGCAATCGTCCATAAGCTTCAGGGTCAAATCTACCAACTCAGTCAACACAAATTCGCCAGTAACGTCATTGAGAAGTGCGTACAATACGGTACCATCAACGAGAGAGCAATCATTATCAACGAAATATTGGGTGATCCAAGTGCTGGATCAAACGTCATGCTCAAGGTCTTGAAAGACCCCTACGCAAACTATGTCATCCAAAAGATATTGGATATCGTCGATAACTCTCAACGTGAATTGATCATCAACCGTATTCAACCATATATTCAAACCCTCAAGAAAGTAACATATGGAAAACATATAATTTCAAGAATTGAGAAAATTTCACTTCCAAATAATAATAATAATAGCAATAATTCTAATCAAAATATTTATAATTAGTAATAATGATAATAGCCAAGATAATAATAATAATACATTTAAATAACCAAATCCAATATTCACTCAATCAATCACCAACCAAAACAAATACTTTTTTTTTTTAAATTATTTTATATACAAATCCTATACTATAATATACACATATATATTTATATATTTAAATTTAAACTAATTAGATTGGAGAGGAACAAACTAATTATACACAAAATACAGATTACAATAGAAAAACAAAAACTAAAAAGAAACTTTATAAAAAAATAGAAGGAGAAAAACAAATATATTAAATAAAATATCTTATAAAAAAATAACAACAGATATTAATTTGATTATATATATATATATATATATATTTATATAATTGAATACCTCATTTATTTATATCTTTTTTTTTAAGATATAAATATACAAAATGATTAATTTAATTTATAAATAAGCAAAAAAAGACAATTTTTTTCAATTTGATATCTAAGTGATTAAATAAATCTTGCGAATTCAGATCTTTAACATTAATGATCAGTAGGGTCATTGAGATTTAGCGTTCACTACTATCTTGCTAAAAATCTACACAAAAGAAAGTATCATCAATTAACAACTTGCCAATTAACCCCCGAATCAACCACTTTGTTGTTTTAACTTTTTAAAGAAATCAACACCAAAATCAAAGAAAATACTAGACCTGTATGTGGGTTGGTGTACACTCAATTTTGTTATTAATGCTTGATTGATTTAGACAAAAATGAACTAACTAAAATAGTTGGTTGATTGGCCTAACACCAAACAACTGATGCTTAACAAGTTGAGTAAGATTACCTTGCCTCATTCCATATTAATTAATAATTGAAATGATTTGAGCTAAGTCGAAGTGGTGAGCTCACTTGGAGTGTTTGTTCTTTATTACTATTGCCAACAATCACCTCCATAAATCTATTCTGTACTTCTGTATATCTATACATCCATCTATCCATATATCTATCTATTTATTTATTTATTTATTATATATATTTCTTTATGTTATGTAAATATCTAGTTGTTTAATTATTATTATTATTATTGTATTGATTAAAGTATTAGGAATATTAATAATAATAAGTTCAAGTACAATATCAATATCAATATCAATAGAGTTTAGTCTAGGAATCTAAACTATATATTATCAAATCATACTATCTGCATGGTAGGTAGAAGATCGTACTTTAGATTTATTAAATTGGGTACAAGTTGTTATCTATTATCCCTCCAACAATCATAATTCTTTTTAAATAGTCTTGTTTGCAATACAGTACCATAACGTTTGAAATTGCTATATTAAACATTGTTAAACAATTCTATTGTCAATACAACAACAACTATAATAATAATAAAAATAATAATAATAACAACAGTATCTTCTGGAACCTATCTCGACAGTAGTGAACATTTAAATAATCAATACATTCCTCGATAGAAATTACTTGTTTAGTGGTTGTTGGATTGCATCTATCACTGATGGATGTGATTTGGATTGGAAATTGAGACCAACTAATAAGTATTTTAATTGTTGATTGTGTATGTGTCAAACACAATCTTTTATATGTCAAATCATGATTGATTGCAACTAATTTCAGACAGGATATTCACTCCACACACCATGCAGTTATACTTTGTTAGGTAATTTCAATTCTAAAAGCGATATAATTAAACAATTTGTAATAAAATGATGATGATGATAATGATGATGTTGTTGTTATGTGCTGTGTGTTTTGATGTTAGTCATAGGGTGATTTAGGTTTGTTATTGTAATTGTTATTGTATGGTGAATGGTACTACTCTGTTGGTTTAACTTGTGGTGGTGGTTGTTATTATTATTATGTTGTTGTTGTTTGTAATTCTATATTTATACTTGATTGTTTGATATAGAGATGTACTTTGAGTGTTGTAGGAGCACTATAAAGTTTTAATTATAATTCTGAAAGAATAAGCTGGTGTGGTTGGTGGTAGTGGGTTGTGATTATGATGGTGATGATGATAATTTTAGTGAATAATGGATATATATACCAAAATAATTTATAATTACAATTTCTATTTGCTTAAATCAATCAATCAAAAATAACAATTATAGAAGTAATAGTAGTTTATCTCCTGGAGCGCATTCATTTCATTTCCCTTTATATTCACTACTCCCTCCATTACTCCATTGATTAAAATAATAATAATAATAATAATACAATAGAACACTCTAGTTTGTTGAGTGAGGAGAAGAAAATAGAACCAAACCATACCATACTATACCATACCATATCATATCAAAACCATACAACAATTCTACTCAATTATTTTTATATATAGTTAAATGCATCCCGTCCAAACTTAGTATACATAGTTATTATTATTATTATTTATTATATTTAATATATTCATACAACTACCACCTCCTTTCATTCAGCACCATCACCACTTGTTCTCCTACAATTTATTTTTCAATCACTCACTCACTCACATCAGTCAGTCAGTCAAACTAACAAACTAACAAACTAACAAACTAATAACCAACCACCAACAAACATCAATATCTGCCAGTCAGCCGCCACAATCAGTACCACCATTTAAATCATTCAGATAGATAGATAAATACATAAATTAATTTGGGTATATATTTACACTTCACACATACACAACACAACACAAGATATGCTCTACTTGCTAGAAATATATATATCATTAATAAAATTATAGATAGCTTTATTGGTAGTCTTTTTTGATGGTTACCAAATAGTTGAGCACAACAACAATAACAATACATCTTAATAACAATATTATTAATCATAATAATAATAATAATAATAATATTTATGATATTAGTCTTTGGTTGTTTGGTTGTTTGTTTTTCAATTGGAATCCATCCAACCTATTTTAACTAACTTAATAAAGCTTTTTTGATTTATCTCTTTATTTAATTAAATAATAATAATAATAATAATAATTAAATAAATATCCATTTTAAATTAACCTATTTTATTATTAATTCAATTAAACTTAGAAGTAAAGTTTTCTACGCCAGTTAGTCAACTAGTCCGTCTAGTCTAGTCAATAATATAATCAAGCTCAATTTCAATATTGAATCAATCAAGCCGACAATCGATTTCAGTTGGATTTCAATCACTCATCGAACCATAATTTAAACAGTAATGTGGATATTTTAGGTTTAGCAATTCAAAACAAACAATTTAGATTCATACATCTAAGATAACAAATTTAAATTAGTTTCACAGGTGTCATCTTTGATTTAGCAATACATCATCAAATCATATTTGATATCATTATTTCACAATAGATTTACTTCTTTTCAAGTTTATGTATAAATTATTGCAATTACCTTGAAAATCAATTAAAACAAATTAAATTTGTAGGTAAGCTATCAATATTATTATTAATCATCAATTATCTACTCCAATAGAATTTTACATTAACTAACAAACTATCCTAAATCAATCAATTACTCAATAACTATCTAAAAATCATATTGGACAATAATTAGTTTGTGTACAAAAAAACAAATCAATATTATAAGAGAAATGTTTAGTAATAATAATTATAACAACAACAACAACAACAACAACAACAACAACAACAACAACAACAATTATCTTAATAATAATCATGATGTTGAAATGATGGATCTGAGGCTACACTCAAGTCATAATTCACCTCATTTAGAAGTAGTTGTTGGAGAATCCGATGGAATAGATAATAATTCTAATAACAGTAATACTAGTAGTAGAAATAGTTTAAATTTAAGTCATAATAATAATAATAACAACAGTAGTAATAATAATATCAATATTAATAATGTACAATTATCGAGTTCATTAAATAGCAGTAGTAGTAATATTCATAGTAGTAGCAGTAATTTTAGTAATAATAGTTTTGATTCCAATAATACCACTGGAACTGGAAGTGGTGCCTCTCTGAAAAAACGAATTTCTCAACAACCCCAACAACATCACCAACAGCAATTGTATCCCAATAGCAGTAACAATCATTCCATTATAAATAGCATTCCAATTAGTCCGACTGCTGGTGCTACTGTTCCGCCATCTCCGCAACTTACACCAAATTTAAATAGCAAGCTGTGTCACCACAATGGCTTGTGCTGCGATGGAATGTCTCCTTGTGAAGGCACGCTGCAGACACTGGCCAAGACATTGCGAGGAAGCGTCGTCCGCACCGCGCTATTCGAATACGCAGCAACCCGAGAGAAGTACCCACTAAAACCAACTGTGACCCGTTCAGTGAGTACTGTTCGCTGCTCGGCATGGGCCGTCGTGCTTGGGCCATTATAATTGGGCTCTTTATCGTCGGCGCATCCATCTCGGTGCTCTCGGTTCTGGTGCTGCGATATGCAGAGGGAACCACAATATCAAGCGATTTCTCGAGAGTGGCTAGAGATCGCTACACAATGTTGAGGATCGAGTTTAACAATCGTTTATATATTACCCAAACACTGGCGCTTCTGATGTCAGTGTATCCAGCACCTTCTATCGACCAGTTTGTTCCATTTTCCAATCTGTGGACTGTCAATTCCGAAGGACTCGAAGGAATTATGTGGGCACCAATGGTTACGGATAGGACGCAGTGGCAGGACATGTACAGTACTATTATCACAGATCATATTGTGGTGAATGGTTCGGTTGTCAGGCTGCCAGCAGCTCCTTCCGACAGCTACTTCCCCATTCTCTACTCTGAACCAGAGTCAACAAATGACAAACTACTTGGGATACAATATTATTAATGACACATGGAGGCGAGAATCACTTTATAAGACAAGAGATACAGGTGAGCGAGTTGCAGTTACCAGTCCTTTTATGAACTCGGACGCCAACGTGCCCATATACTCAGAGGACGAATATCAAACTCCATCAAAGGTTCCAGCACTTCTTTTCGTCTATCAGGCTGTATATCGCGTTGGTGCAATGTTCACTACCGTTGAGGATCGTCGAAAAGCTTTGATCGGATTCGCTTCGTGCAGATTTTATATCAGTCGACTTGTAGCTGCTTCACTTAACAGATTAACTGACGAGGATTCACTAAACATCTATATTTTCGATCTATCCGACCAGAAGCCAGGTGGAAGACTAATATACTTCCGCCCATCGAGTGTTCCAAACAATGCAGACTCAAGCTATGCAACTACAATTTCAACAGTACCTCAACTCGAAACGGATGAAGCAACTTTATATTATAATACAATGAATGTTGGAGGTCGTAATTGGATGATCGCATTCACACCATCACAGGACTTTATTAACAAACACTACTCATTCTATCCATTTGCCATCGGTGCAGTTTGTCTCATCCTCTCTGGATTGGTGGCATTCTGGTTTGCCGTCAATACAAGCACAACATTAAACTTTCAGTGACAAATGCTGATCTACACAAAGAGATATTCAACCGTAAGCTAGCGGAACGAGCATTGGCAGAGAGTCAAGAACGTTTGGAACTGGCGATGGAGGGCAGTGAAGATGCAGTGTGGGATTGGAAGATGAATTCAGGTGAGTTACACATCTCCTCAAGATGGTTCCAGATCCTCAAGTCAAAGGAGAACCACTACCAATCTCGGTCGTTGTGCGAAGAGCTACGCTCTCAAGACTCAACCACCCCAGGAGAGGTATTTGGTGACGAGCTCTTCAGTCCCATTCTCTTGGAGGAGTCGATTGCCTCACCTAATACACATCAACTTGCAGTTTGGAACATGAAACATCTCACACAACTCATTCATCCTGAGGACAAAGAAAGATTCATCGCAGAGATCAAGAAGACTATCATCAGGGACACAAGCATTTTTGAAATAGAGTGTCGAATGCGTAAGAAGACAGGTGGATATCTCTATATTATCATGCGTGGTAAAGTAGTCAGTGAATCGCTGACCAAAGACTCTCAGTTGCGTATGGCTGGTACGCTTCGTGACGTAACCTCACGTAAGGATATGCAGCGTCTCATTCTCGAGAAAGAGGCCGCAGAAGAAGCCAACAAAGCCAAGTCGGCATTTGTAGCTACTGTTTCGCATGAGGTACGTACTCCACTCTCGGGTGTCATTGGTGTTTCCGACCTTCTCTTGGAGACTACTTTGAATGAAGAGCAACGTGACTATGTACAGACTATTCAAAAGAGTTCACAAGCACTTCTTACAATTATCAATGATATTCTCGACTATTCCAAACTCGAATCGAAGCAGCTCAAGATGGAGACAATTCCCTTCTCAATTATTGAGACTGGACAGGCTGTTATATACATGCTTTCTGTTGCGACTAACGACGATGTCGACTTGCTCTTCCGTGTCCCACCGAATGTGCCGGACATTGTGATCGGAGATGCAATGCGTGTTCGTCAGGTACTTCTCAATCTTGTTTCCAATGCCATCAAGTTTACATCGCACGGACACGTGCTCTGTGATCTCAGTCTAGTGGAGTCTCCCAATCCACTGCACAATTCTCGCCAGGACAACAATACAATCCATCTATGTATCACGGTTGAAGACACAGGTATTGGTATTCCACAATCATTGTTTGAGGCTATATTCGAACCCTTCTCGCAGGCAGATAATTCAACAACAAGAAAATATGGTGGAACTGGTCTAGGACTTTCGATTACGAAACGTTTGATTGAGGAGGTCATGGGTGGCACCATCCATGTCAGCAGTACTGTTGGCAGTGGAAGTACATTCAAATGCACTATTCCCTTCAAGAAAACCAATGCATCACCTAGCCAACTCAGCTTAGTATCGCCATCTTCTCTACCTAAATCATTCTTTAGCCGATCGCCAACTGGAGGACAAGAGACATTTGGTATAGATATTCTTCACAAGAAGCTCTGTCTGATTGCCTGTCGTGATAAAGTGAGCGAGCGAGTGTTGAAAGAGCAGTTAGAATGGCTGGGACTAGTTGTGAAATCATTCGATGAACATTTAAGCAGTGCTCCAAGCGAATGGGTGAACAATCACATCGATTTGGTCTTAGTTGATCTTGAAATCTTCTCTGAAAACTATGTGATCCCTAATGCTCCCTATGTGATATTGGCTCCGACGAAATTCAATCTATCTAAGCAAAACAGCTATTTCAAGAACAACAAGATGCGCACAATGATTCCACCTGGATCTGAGTGGATGCGACGTCCTGCTCTAGCTGACAAACTTATCCCAATGCTCCTGAAAGTTGTCAAGCCCATCCCACCACTCCAATTGATCTCCGTTGACCAATCCAACCTATTTACAAACAAACCGTTTATCACAACTACTCATCTAGCGCCAAGCGATTCCACATCTGCACCTGCCACTCCTCTACAGATTTCAGAGGTCAACACGAACCTAGTAACGCCCATCTCCTCTCCCCAACTCAACACAGGAGCTGGAGTCAATGGCGGAGACTACAGCGTGAGCCCAAATAGTACGACTGCAGTGAGCACACCAGCATCCTCAATCCAAGCACACCTACTATTGAAAGCCTCAAGTCTACTTTAGCGACAAGCACCACTTCCTCTGCTGCAGCTGGCACAGCGCCAAGAAAACTTGCACTGCTCGTCGAGGATAATGAGCTCAATCGAAAAAGTGATAACTCAGCTGCTGAAACGTCTCGGATGGCAGACCGTGGTTGCCGAAAATGGCAAGGAAGCACTCAAGGAGATTCTATCGGAGCGATGCTTCCACATTGTGCTGATGGACTGTCAGATGCCGGTACTCGATGGATTCCAAACGACAAGAATCATTCGTAGCAAAGAGAAAGAGAATTCCTGGAAGCGAATGAACATTGTAGCGCTTTCAGCAGGATCATCACAGACCTTTGTTCAAGACTGTCTCGACTCTGGTATGGACGACTTTGTCAGCAAACCAATTACCCTCTCCGGTTTGAACGATGCCCTACAAAAATGGGGAGTCTACAATAATTGATTGACAAAATAAACTAAAACTTTGCCCTTGTACAACAAACCAAAGATTAATAATCATATTATGAACCCAAATGTTTGATCGTCATTCTCACTTACCAAACCTCAATTACAAGCTTGAAAATATCGTATTTTTGGTATCGAAGACTCTGAAAAATCATTGATGGGTTCCTTGTTTTTATTTTATTTTGTCATAAAACTGTATAAAACAGTCGTTTGCATCACATCAAAAAAATCCAAAGATTAAAAAGAGGACATGAAGATCCCAAGCCCAGGATTTATGTAAAAATGAAAACTTTTGACTATTCATGCCCTGTGGGAGGATGTGTGCTAAAAGTAAGTTCACCCCACAACTTGAGACTCAATTTCAAAAAAGAAAATCATTCAATCTTCAACCCCAACAGCCATCCTACCAATTGGTAATTTAAAACAAACACTCTAAATTATTAATAATAATATTATTTAAAATTTAATAAGTGTAAAGGTGTGGTTGTAGCTTTTGTGTGATAATCAACCAAAAAACCAAAAAACAAACAAACAAATCAATTTCCTTTCTTACTTTTAATATATATATATTATCATATTTATTTTCTACTTTTAAATTCTATATATTTTGTATTATATTGTTGTTGTTTTATTAATAAGTAACTTATTTATAAAGAAAGAAAGAAAGAAGAAAAAAATGATTCATTCAATCAAATCATTCAAACAATCACAAAATTTAATCAATGGTATGGTCCAATGACAAGTAGTCTATTATAGACTCAGTTAACTGCGACAGTCAGGTGTTGGACAACTGAATCGGTTTACTAAGTTATTCAATACTCCTCTCAGGTCTCAGATACTATGCTTCAAAGTCAACTCCATCTTCACCATGCCCAGATTTCCCAGGTGAATACCGTGAACCAATTGTAAAGACAGCCATCCCAGGTCCACAAACCAAGGAACTCTATAAAAAGTTGAATAATTTACAGGACCCAAGAGCCACTCACTTCTTTGCTGACTATTCGTAGGTATTGCTGCTTCCACAGTGGAGTTGGATATTATAATGCTAAACTCACATTTGATATTTCTAGAAACTCACGTGGTAACTATCTCGCTGATGTCGATGGTAACATTCTTCTCGATCTCTATTGTCAAATTGCTTCTATTCCCATTGGTTACAACAATCCTGAATTGATCAAGGCTGCCAAATCTGACAAATGGATCTCAACCATTATCAATCGTCCATCCCTTGGTGTTTTGCCACCAAAAGGACTGGCCAGCACTCATCCAAAACTCATTTATGCAAGTCGCCCCAAAGGGATTAGACAACATCTTCACTGCTATGTGCGGTTCATGCGCCAATGAGTGCGCCTACAAAGCTGTCTTTATGCACTACCAGCACTCTAGACGTGGTGGAAAGCCATTCTCTGAGGATGAAATCCACTCCTGCATGAACAACAGAGCTCCAGGTTCACCAGCCTTATCTATTCTCTCATTCAAGGGTGGTTTCCACGGTCGTACCTTCGGTACCCTCTCCACCACCCGTTCCAAGGCAATCCACAAGCTCGATATCCCAGCCTTTGACTGGCCCGCTGCCGAATTCCCAAAGCTTAAATACCCATTGGAGCAAAATGCTGCTGCCAACCGTGCAGAGGAAGACCGTTGTCTTGCCGACGTTTGAGCGTCTCATCAGACATGGCATGTACCAGTCGCCGGTCTCATTGTCGAGCCAATCCAAGCCGAGGTGGAGACAACTGGGCATCACCATACTTCTTCCAGGGATTGCGTGAGATCACCAAGAAGCACGACATATCCATGATCGTCGACGAAGTACAGACCGGTATGGGTGCCACCGGTAAGTTCTGGGCTCACGAGCACTGGAATCTCTCCTCACCACCCGACATTGTCACCTTCTCCAAGAAGATGCAAGCCGCTGGATTCTATCACAACATTGAATTACCGTCCATCTGAGAGCTTATCGTAACTTCAACACCTGGATGGGTGACCCCGTCCGTGCCCTCGAGCTCGAAGTCGTCGTCGAACAAATCAAGAAGAATCACCTCCTTGAGAACGTAACCGTCACCGGTAACTACCTCAAGGCTGGACTCCTCGATTTCCAAGCCAAGTATCCCTCACTCATCTCCAATGTCAGAGGTATCGGAACTTTCCTCGCCTTTGACTTGCCAACACCAGCACTCCGTGACCAAATGGTCAACATTCTCCGTTCAAAGGGTGTCGAAACCGGAGGTTGTGGTGTCAATGCCATCCGTATGAGACCAATGTTAATCTGCAAGCCAGAGCACATTGACCAATTCTTTGAGAGATTAGAGCCAACCCTCAAGGAAATGAAAACATTAATACAAACAATAATAAAAACAATATTACTTTAAACACGATAAACCAATTACATGAATGAATAGTCAATTAGACAATCAAACAAATACAAGTTGTAAAAGATACAATTATAATTTTCATACAATTTGTAAATTACTTTAAAAAATCCAAAATTAAATAGTTTGAAAATTAATTTTCAAATGGTGTATCATAAAAATAGTTTTTTGTGTGTATTGGTGGGTGTGTGGTTTCACCCTTGTATTGTGGATGATTCACTTCAAGACAAACAATAAATTAAATTAATAAGAAAAAAAACAAACAACTTGAACTGTTGGAAAGTAAATTAATGATTATTTAATTTTTAATTTTTTAGTTTATTTTGTTGTTGTTTTTTAGTTTATTTTATTTATCTTACTTTTCTCTGTTTTTTTCATTTTATCTCATTCTTACCCGTTTTATAACATATATATATATATATATTTATTTACTTTATAATAATAATAATAAAAAGTTACAAAAACACATAAAATCTAAAGTCAAAAAAAAAAAAAAAACTAAAGATTAAGATAATTGTTGTTAGTAGTAGTAGTTGTTGTTGTTTGAATTAAGTTTTTGTTCATAGGATAATAGTTTTATATGTCTGATCTACCTTTGTCAAAGGCTGCTCCAGTAGCTGCTTCCAAACAGCCAGAAAATAGCCAAAAGTTAATATATCCAACTAAAAATGGAAAGATATTAGATTTTGATATATCTGAGAATGCTTGCCGTAAATTTGGATTCTATCATGGTTCAAGAGTAACTACTCCGCGTGGTTTGGCAACAGGTAATATAGAATATAGCTTCAAAGTTGAATTTGAACCTAATTAACAGAATGTTGATGATGATTATGAATTTAGTGATTGGTGTCAGAGACGATAACTTGTGGTTTCATATAGATAGTGATGAAGGTGCATCATTTTGGGATAATGGTAAAGACTATGAAGCGTTGCTTTATCAGCTCAATGTACAATTAGATGAAATGGACTTCCCTGTTATAGTTGTTGGTATCACTGTTGAATCAAGTATCTTATTTGAAAGTTATTAACGCCTTTTATTTTTAGGATGAGTCAGGTCAATATAGAGTTAAAAAGATAACATACAAAGGAAGACCAATCAGTATTGTTTTACAAAATGAAAATGGACCATGTCCATTGATATCAATTGGCAATGTTTTGCTCCTACAACAAAAGATTTCTATAGATTCAGATTCAAAAACAATCACTCTGAAAAAGCTAGGTGATAAAATTATAGGATATGCCAGATTTGATTTATCAAGATGTGAGTCATAGCTGATTGAATAAGTAAAGTGATATTGGAAAGACTAATTCATAATTGTTTGCTATATTTAGAACCCAGACATATTGCCTATTATCGATGATTATGATAAGAATGTTTTACCCAACTTTAGAAACTGGATTGATTGTAAATATTAAGTTTGACAATATTTGTGGATTTGACAAGACAGAGCCTTGCCAGATATTTGACTACTTGAAGCTCAAATTAGTACATGGATGGATTTATCCCGAAGAAGCAGAAGGACACGGATACGTTTCCGATTTAACATATAACGAATTAGCTACCAAAATGACATCATTCAGTCAATCTTTTCCAGATATCAGCTCTACAGCTGAAGAGCAAAAGTAACTATCAGCTATCGTTTTATCGAAACCAACATTATTAACACATTATTTATTTAGTTAGAGATTTCTTTGGATGTAATCAGTTAACAATTAAAGGTTTGGAAATGATCAAACAGAATCTAGAGGAGGATGAATTGTGTGTATTTTTTAGAAACAATCATTTTGCAACTATGACCAAGCATGCTGGCGATTTGCATATCTTGGTTTCAGACGTCGGTTATGAGAGTGAAATTAATATTGTTTGGGATAAAATTATTGGTGTTGGTGGAGAGAATCTTTTCCTTACTGGTGAGTTCAAGACAAGAAGAGAAGCTCAAATCGATACTACCAGATTAGACCTTCTTGCAATTGGATTCAAAGATGTAGAAGTCAAGCAGGCTATGGAACACGTACTTCAATCAAAAGAAACCAATGACCCATTTAGTGTAGCAATCGAATATCTTAACAGCAAAGGTTATACACCAGGTTAATTTCAAATGAACATTACCTTCACAATAATTCTACCAGAAATTGCATTAAAAAAAAAGATTATAAGAAAATGACATACTTTTCTTACAAACCTAAATAAATAATATAACAATCCATGAATGTATTGTTTCTTAGTTTCCAAATATTGAACTAAAATGAACTTCAATAGTTATGTGTATGAGTTTTGTTTATTCTTCGTCATCATTGGTCTTAGGAGTATATGTATAAAAATAATAGGGATATAGAGCTTCAATTTCTTTTTGCTTCAGAGGGTCCTGTACAATATTTGGATCATACATTCTAATTGCTGTTTGGACATAACGTGTGTAGTCATCATAATTTCTTTTAGACCTGATATTCATGTATCCAGTTGGTAATTTTGGATCACTTTCCTTGATTATAGGAGTGCCCCAAGTGAATAGAATTATCTTCCTGATTGTTGGAGAATCTGCCACCAACGGGTAGGTCGCGTTTATATCTGATTCAATTCCAAACGTTTCGAGTGAAGTATTGGAGATGATTTTTTTCAAACCACTCTTGAGACTTATCATATAGTACCAAAATGAGATATCTGACTTGGCAGTTGGGTGATGTTAGAAAACCAAAAAGCTGACTGGCGTTGCGTGAATGTAGCGATATGTGAAGCCTGGTAACATTGGGAAAATGAACTGAATCGAATGAACAATTTTCCACACGGTTTTCAAAGTAAGCAATTTTCGGATAGATTTTATTCGCAATAGGTTGAGTAAACATTTTGGGGAGTGCAACCTTTCGAATTGAGTCAGGGAGCATTTCATAATCAAATTTGGTGCCTTTAACAATTGAACCTCTGAGATTGATTGACTTGAGTGAAACGAAATCTTTTAAATAGTTGATAGCCTTGCGAATTATAAAGCGTTTGGCAGAAAAATGATACGATGGCTCTCATGTATTTACTTATGGTAGTTACCATTTTCGTTTCAAGTTTCTGATCTCGAAAATCATACTCCAAAGTAAATTTCCTAACTCTACCAAGGATCAATTCAATTTCCAAAGGTGAAGCAATTTTTATGAGATCTTCAAATATATTGAGACTGATAGATAAATTGATAATGAATTTAAGAGCTGAATATGGACTGAGAACATTTGATTTGAAGATGAGAGATTCTCTTTTATAATGAATTCTGATGCGTGTGAACAAAGAGGAGGTCAATTTAAATATCTCTTTTGATACCAATGAGAGTGATAGAAGCCATCGATATTTTAAAATGTTACTTTTATACAAATTGAAAGGGGGTTCTAAATCAGTATCGTTCCATGCGAATTCGATGATCTTGTAGAGTACCAAACTAGGAAGATTGTATTCAATTGTGCCACGATGATAATTGCTGATCGGATTAGAGTTCAACTTTGATTTGAGGTCCATGTAATTATCTTGGTATGACAATATCATACTAACAGTTATCGATTTAGGGCCTGCCTTAAAAGGAATATTATATTGTTTGGCAAGTGCTTTAAGTTCAACATTTTTCATCTTCTTTAATTCATCTTCACTATAAATAGTTATTTCATCCATATTTATACAATATTTATATATCAGAACATTTGATAAGAACCTTAAAATGTTAAATAGTAATGTTTGGACCATTGATTTGCGCCAAAAAACTAATAAATATCTTTTTAAAAATTTTTTAGGAGTTTCCTCATTTTTGAAGTTGATTTTCTGATAATACCAACATAATCAAAGATATGAGGTTTCAGAATAGAATTTATATTAAATCACAGGTTTGATGTTATTGTTTCGGTGAGATACTTTTCTTTGGTGTTAATGATAAAATATATCTTCTATTGATTTTTAGATGATTTATTAATTTTGGGGCAATTTTATATTTATAAGAGAGAAATTAATCATAGATCTTCAAGTTCCAGAAATTGATACTCCAACTAAAAGTTGATTTCAACTTCAACTATAATAATAAAGAAATTCAATTAAAGATTTTTGATGCTAAGTTGGTTTTTCAATTTTCCAGATGGAGTTCCGATTTGTGCAAGGATAAAAAAAACCCTGATTTTGGTATTAAATTTTTAATTAATGAGTTCTTTATTTTTTTCTCTAGATTCAATTTAGTAACCCATAAATAGGAAGTAATTAAAATGTAGTGTGATTTATGATTGATAATAGTTATTTTTCTTAATTGGGGGCAAGTACAGCTCGATACTTCGCAAATCAATTCATAGGCCGTGTGTTCGAATCTCACAATTGTTACAATTAAGTTGCAACTTAGCTCAGTGGTAGAGCGATGAATCAAAAAATATCTTCTACGAGTTTAGCAATCCCCTTTTTTGGGTTAGGTCTATTCATAAGATCAAATAGATAATGGTCCATTTTTGCCTGGTTTTAATTAGTAGGCATGACATTTGAGATTTAGTAGATAAAATACATAGATTTCTTTATTTGATTTGTTTTGGTAGGTTTATTAGCATGTTAGCTTGCTATCTGCTGTCAAAATGCTTTACGTTCTCTGTTGGTTGGAGAACAAACTTGCATCCATTGGGTGGTGTGGTTGCTGGTGAGGAAACTGTTGATGGATTGGATGAGAGTGAAGAGGAGAATGATGAAGATGATGTCGAAGAGTGGAAAGCATCATTGATGATGACAATGATATTGCGCTTCCACCACTGATTAAACTTCCTACTCCACTCACCATGCTATTGTTACTGCCTGCACTACTTATACTGCTGATACTACTGGTGCTATCTCGATGGTTGGAGCTAGATGGAATGCTACTGCTTCCGATACTGCTGATGCTACTAATACTATCCCTGTTGCTGCTGTTACTGCTGCTGCTAATTATACTGCTGAGATTACTTAGGCTTTGTGCATTGGAAGTTGATGTAGAGTTGATGCTAAGACTGCTCAGGTTGGAGTGCATATTAGGATCGTAGCTGGCCTTCTTCTTATGCTGTTTTGACGAGGACTTTTTATTTTGCCGCCACCTATGGATATCTCACCGCTCGAGCTAAGTTGTATTGGTATGACGCTGCTAGTGCTACTTGATATGAATGATTTGGACGAGAGCTTAGTGCCGTCTTTGGAGCTGGCTGTGTGGCTCAAAGTAGATGATGCTGAAAGCGCATGTGTAACAATGACAGGTGGAGGAGAGACAACAGCCGCATCCATCTCCCAAATCTTGACGGTGGCGTCAAATCCTGAGGTCACAAAACGATTTAGAGATGCATGTTTTGGTGCAGCCAGTGTTCGAATCCAATCATTGTGCCCACGTAACACTTTTCCGCACATTGTTGTGGATGCATTCCAAACTCGAATTGTCTGATCGGTTGATGTGCTAACGATGATGTCGTCCTCAAAAAGTAAAGACTTTACTTCGTCTTTGTGACCTTTGTACACTTTCTGCACGACACCAGTCTTGACGTCCCAAGCACGAATTAGAGTGTCTTCACCCGCTGAGAGCAGTACACCTTTATTGTGGTTGTAAGTGAGACAGCTGATATTTCCTTTGTGACCAGTGAAGTTCTTCTTTAGAGTGCCACTGTTGATGTCCCACAGTTTGATCAAGCCGTCATACGATCCTGTAAACAAGTTTCCACTTCCATCAAGCACTGCCTTACCGACCCAATCATTATGACCATTCAAAACATGCAGACACTTCATGGTTCTCAAGTCCCAAATTCTAGCAGTTGTATCACTTGAAGTGGACACTGCCATTGAATCACCACCTAGCCCGCCAAGTGCAATCGATAGGATATGCTGTTTATGTCCATTGAATGCCTTTACTTTCCTATTTGTTCTGACGTCCCACAGCTACATAGGCATCACAATAGGTTAGTACGTTCGAAACTCAATGATCTTGATCTGATCCACCTCCAACTCAACTTACAATCAACGAATAATCATAAGAGCCAGTCAATATCACATTTCTCTTCATCTCCAAGCAAGATATCTCAGCAGTATGTTCTTGAAGAGTGGAAGTACATTTCCATTCGCCAGAAGCATGATTCCATATCCTCAAAGTTCTATCCCTAGATCCACTTGAAAATACATCTGAATCACCAATACCAATACAGCTACAACATAAAGTATATGTTAATATCTTTAGCTATTGATCTTGTGGCACCAAATGACTACGATACATACGTAACATTATCTTTATGATTTGTTAGTCTCTGTTGGAATTGACCATCTTCATAATTCCAAATCATAATGCCACCAGATAGATCACCTGTGATAATAGATTTTGGATTGCTATGAATCGCCATGCTAGAGATACCAGCCTTTGATCCTTTCACGTCAAAACAGTGTATCCATCTTTTCTCTCTGAAAGTGTTTCAACCAATGTATCCTTAGGTGCTTGTGTTTCATGTCGGTCAGTAGTATATACTTTCGTCTATGTACGTAATATGCAATAGAATTAGTTAAATACCGATATAATATATATTATCTATATACATACACTTCTTGTACTTTCAATTAATTTAGTATAGATCTGTTTAGCTCCATCCTTTTCAATCTCAATGTTTCTTCTTACAGATGCTGTAAAGTATTTGATATCGGATTTATTCTAAACGAATGATAAGATAAGTATATATACATTGGTCAGCTAATCTTAATGAATGTCTTATGTATTATATTTAAATTGATGTTACTTACAAAGGAAGAGTCGACATTATTTAGCAATGCAATGTGTGGACCAACCGATCCGGTGGTCTGTGCTTCCATTGTGTGAGCCTTGTGTATTTTATCAATGAGCTCAACTAGAGTTTGGGTATGCTCGTCGCTGAGTGAGGTGAGCATTGACATCTTTCCGATGAACTTAGAGGTTGCCACTGGCGACACCTTAAGCTTGATCATTTGATATGCATAGGAAGACAACGACGTAAACAATATATCTTCTTCCTTCTCAATCACAATCTTTTGCTTTTCAGCAGAAAGACTTTCCCATGCATCCAGATGATAGTCATTGTACTTTGATGTTAGCTTTTCCTTTCTCAGTACTTGAACGGCATCAAAGAAACTTGATTCCCAAAAGTGTATATTCTTCCACAGAGATAGATTTATAAAGTGATTCTAAATTATGTAAGTGTTAAGTTAGTTTCGCTTGTTGCATTGCATTGTATTGGATTGGATTGGATGAATTGATATTTACATAGAGTGGCTCTTGATTGCTGTTGTTCTGATAGTAAAACTCTTTGATTCTGTTGAGCAAAGTTGATGCAGTCTTAAAGTCAGCACTTCTATCGCATTCATTGAATACTTTCTTGATGATCTCGACCAACAGGAAGAGACGCCAGTTTCCAAATGTAAGAAGAGGCTTCTTGGTGTTAAAGTGAGTTGCCAGAGACTCGACAAAGTAAGTTCTACTCTTACGAATTGCAAATACATCAAGCAATAGTTTTTGCTGCTCAATGTTGATGGGCGATTCCTCGTTGTCATCGAATATAGCCTCTGTGTACCTATCAATAAACTCCTTCAATACTTCGTTGTCCTCTTGGCTGTTACTTCCGCCTGTGTTTCCACCTCCACCATTGTTGTTGTTGTAGTTTGCAAGAATGATCGTTGACTGTGGAATATTCTTTAGCAACGATCCACGTCTGAAGCTGCTGTCGCCTGAAAAGCTGGTCGATGGTGAAGATGACAATGTGCTACTGCTATTGCTACTGCTATTACTATTGATAATGCTTTTACTGGTCTCAACGCTGCCACTGGAAGATTGATTCAAAGGCTTCATTGCAAGAGAAGCTGGTCTTCTTGCTTTATAGATATTACAAAGTTGTTTTGAATAGGGTATTCTCAGAGAGTAGAGAGTCTCACTCATCTCTGGAATATCAGTGTAGCTGTATGAAGGTTGCAATGGCTTGCCTTCTGTGTCGACATTAGTATCGTCCAATCCCGGTATATCAACCGGTTCAAAGTCAGGATTCGACTTTACTTTAGAGATATGTGTAAGAATGGTTTGATAGAATGATACATATGTGCTGCTGGGAGTAGATGTTGAGGAGGTGTTGCCATTGCCGTGCGCTACAGTCGCAGCTACTTTGCTTTGAGCATTCTCATATTGATTCAACTGACATATATAATTAAAGAATGCCAAGTTATCTTGAGTCTGGTCAAGGAATGTTGTTACTGCTGATGTTTCAATCAAGTCGGTTAAGAAATTCTAAAGCAATATCAAGTTAGCTATGACGATCAACAATGTTATGCTAGAGCTAAATACTTACTACTACTTCAGTATCTTGGTGCTTCATGAGGAAGGACGCAGTGTTTGAAGGATGTGATTGGTTTTGGGTACTTTCTAAGTAGATATCGGTAGGAATTTACATCGTAGAAGAATGAAAGGAAGAAGTCGAGGAAAGCAGCTCGAATCTTGTCGTCATTGCTTACGTTTGGAAGTTGTTGATACTCAGGTGTTCGAGGTGGAAAAGCGATGCTGATGTTAGTGAGATCAGGGTAGATGATCTCTTGGATGCGGTTTTGGAGTATTGTACATTGTTGCTCTGGTAGAGTGGGGAGAGTGATGGTCTGTGGAATTGTCAGGGTCTGCTGATCGAGATTGATGATGGTGATGTCGTTGTTGTCCAGCTGGAGAGGTCGATGCTTGTCGTTGTAGTACATTCCGACAATGAGCGGAGTTGGCCCCTGTAAAAAGTCGATCAAATGTTGGGAAGTATGGGAATATACACGTGTGGCCAAAAGAATGGATACATCAAATTTGAGACCGATTCGCACGCAATAGTGAGAAGCGATTGATTGGAACTGATAAAGAGAAGTCGCCGCTCCAGAAGCGCCAGTGAGAAGATTTTCAGGACATTCTGTATGCCCAGAATATTGAAGATTATGCTAAAGTTGACGTCGACCTGCGGGAACATGTATTGAGAAGGGATGCCGTATTTGAATGGCTTGAGCGGGTATGACAGCAGGGGTGGTGCGACATAGGTAAATTCATAGCCAGGAATCATCCGTGGCAAGTCATTGACAACATTGGAAATCAAACGTTCAAAAGGCAGTGTATGGTGATGCTCCTTGGGCAGACAATAAATATAACATAGCAACTCTCTTAATAAATAATAACATGGAAATCTCGATAGCAAACTAACTGAAACTGGTGAATATAATACTTTTTTATCTTTTATGTCCTGGAATTTGGAAATCGAATCGATTATTATTTGAAACTGGCAAACTTAATGTTTAGTGATAACTTACAATATGGTCAGGTGGTAATTGTTGATAATAGACCAATGAAGCTGCGTAGAATCTAGAACCATCCAACTCGGTCAAACAAAATGTTGATAAACTTGGTTCTTCTTTCTTATCTTTAATAAATAATCCATTTGGAAAACAAAACTGGAGTGTATAGGGTAAGTATTATTTAAGTTTAAAATCTAATTGGAATGATAAATTAATTTACATACCATCCAAATATGAGGTGGCAATGCTTGCTCATGATTCTGTATAGGATATCTCTCTAAAATCTCGACTTGGAATGGCTTTTCAATTTGATCAATGACTATCGATCTATTTAAACCACATACTATATAATAATCTATCAGTCTGTAATAGCTGCTATTGCTGCTTGATCCACCTGAGTCGCCCAGACTTTGGCTTCCAATGCTGCTGTTCATCGTTGACATTAAATTAATGCTACTATTACTTGGAGATGACGGTACCGAAGAAGATAACGATGTTGTTATTTTACTGAAATGTATTTCTTCCATCTCGATTCCAAAACCGGTTTGAATACTTTACAATAAATAAATAAATAAATAAATAGTTGGTGATGATGTTGATGTGTACAATAATATGATTTAAATCTAATACATATAGCTAAGTCTATCCAGATTTAAAAATACCTGAATCTTTACGACTACTTCTACTACAATAATTATTATTATTATTACTAATACTACTTGTTGATTAATTAGCTTTTAAAGAACTGGTCTGACTGATCTGAACTATGCTCCAACTTAAATACTCCTTGCAGTGTGGCTTCCACTTCTCAGCTGACTCCTTCTTCTTTCACAAATTGTAAAACAGCTACTCCGGACTGTCAATTTTTGGTTGATGTTGTATTGGTTGATCAATCAATCAAACCAAAGCAAACATGTGCTATTTCTATTTCTATTTCTATATGAGCTTTGTTCAAGGTGTGATTGGGTATTTTGGTCACTGTGTGGTGGTAGTGGGTGTTGTATCTTTTGAGTTCTAGTTTTAAGCACCTTTCGGGGGTGAGAGATATCTGTTTGTGGATATGTGTGGTAGGGGTAATTATGTATTTTCTTTGAAAGCTAAATTATAAATTGGAACTATAAGATATAAATTTGTCGGAGGACTTTTCCTTTCTACAACAATATTAACTTTTGATCACTCTGTTACTTATTATTTATTACTATTATTATTATTAACTTTTATTTGTTCTAATATATTGATTATTGATTTGTGCAAGATGTAGTTTTATTTCGAGTGATATATTGATTGTTCTTCTACGGATATCAATATTTTATATCTATGTTCTATTGTCTTTGGTGGGCTCTCCCAAAATCAATAATATAACAAAAATGAGATTATTTTGATTAAATCAGGGACTAATATTTTTGTGCAAAAGAGCAAAAACCACTCCCATTAAATGTTTTTAAAAAATTTATATTTAATACATCCGATTTTTGACAAAAGTGACTTATTTTTGCAATCAAAACAGTGTCAAAAAAAGAAGATTCTACATCAATTTCTTTTAGCACCATTTTTTACAATGCTGTCAATTTATTAAATTATTAGGTGAGCAACAGCTCATTGGATTGAGTTTATTAAAACAACAACAACTTCATCATCATCAATCACAATCATAAATAAATAAATAGATTTCCAAAAAAAAATCACATTTAAATGATCTATTCACCTCATCACTCTCATCAACAATTCATCATACATACCATGCAAATTCTATTTAATCTAATAAATATAATAATAAGAACTTTTGCTGGTGTGTTGTTTTTTTGTTTTTTATTGATTTAGTTTTGATGAGACATGTTTAGAATTCTGGTGTAAAGCTCAAAATAAGTGGCAGAGTCCACCTGGTATGCGTCCTTTTGCATTGGAAAAGGTCGTTTAAAAACAATAGCAAATTTCACAGTTTTTCAGATATGGTGTGTTTTGATTTGATATTATGTATGATATCAAGATTCACCATCTTTTATTATCTAAAGATAATTTCAAAACTTTAAAGTGGTAAGCTTGATTTTTAGAAATATTTACTTTATTATTGTGTGTGTGTTTTTTAGGTTTGTTGTTGTGAATGAAGGAATGAATGGAATGAATGATATTATTGATATTGACAGTATCTTTCTATTATCTGTCATATTGATGAATGAATCATATCTATCTTATCATAACTAAAGAATGATTGTTTGGATGAAAGATGACTTGATAAAATAGTTGCTGTTGCTGTTGATTTGGTTGTTGTTGTTCATGGTGTTTTCAATTTGCTTGATTTTGTTTCATTGCTTTGGGTTTCATATAATCTAATCTTTTGTTTTTGTGTTTTGATATTTTACATCTCCATGCTGTCTTCATCTTCGCCACTGTAGAGTCTGTCTCTTGTGTATTGTTTGTAGGGTGTTGTTGAGCTACTGGCTTCTTTGTCAGAGGCCATGATCGATACTTGAGTTCTACGTTTTGAAGTTGATGTCATTTCAAGACCATTCATTTCATTTCTTCTACCATCTTCATCATCAGAGTCAGACAACTCTGCGGCATGTGCAACACGACGATCTCTGTCGGCTTCCGATATTCTTACATCTGGGTCTTCCTCATCCTCGTCCTCCGAATCATTGTAGGCATCGGGAGGTATATCGTGATGTGCAATACTTGGCGCATGATTCAAGTGTCTAAGATTCTCTAAAATTTGGATTCTTCATTGAGCAGATGATTAGTTTAATATGAAATCAGAATGGGTTGAGTTGATGATGGTCATTGTCATCGTTACCTACTTTAGTTTCTCTAAATAGTCTTTGGAGTTTTGGTTCTCCATGTTGTTTGGTGTGATATGAAGTCTGTAGTCTGGACCAAAATACTCTAGATAGTCGTTGTATGGAAGTTCGTCGGATAGATCGTGGTCAACTAAAATCGATGTTTCGTATGTCCAGCATCTTGCTACGTTCTTGATTGTGTATCCTCCACCACCTAGAATCATCAGAGGCAGATTGAAAGACTTCATAAACTCGACACACTGAGCATGTCCTCTCAGAGACAAGTTGAATCCACCCAATCTGTCACCTGTCAAAGAATCTGCTCCACACTGCAAAACAATAGCTTCGGGTCTATATGAATCCATTACACCTTGCATTACCTAGGTAGTGGTGGTGTCGGTCAGTCACTCGGCCAATCCGATGGCAATAATAAAGAATGTAAATCTACTTACAGGCTTAAATATACTTTGATAGCTGGCGTCATCGATACCGTCTTTGAGTGGGAAATTCAGGGCGTAGTATTTACCTTTGCCAGCACCTAGATCCTTGACGTCACCAGTTCCTGGGAAGTAATCACCGTATTTATGAAATGATACAGTCATGACACGGTCGGTAGTGTAGAATGCCTCCTCGACACCGTCACCATGATGAATATCTATATCAATGTAAACTACTCTTTGATGGTGCCTAATATGGATTGAATAAAGAGCATTAGAATGAACCATTATATTGTCGTCCTTTTAGATGTATATGTGCAGTCGTCCGCAGCTAGATTGCATACTTGAGTAACTCTAAAATAGCCAATACAATATCGTTTGTATAGCAGAAACCAGATGCTTCGGACTTCTTTGCATGATGCAAACCACCTGCCCAATTGATTGCAATGTCTGAATCCTTTCTATTTAGCTTGATAGCTGCACCAATTGATCCACCAGATGAAATCTGACAAAAGTTATACATTCCATCGAACACTGGGCAATCGTATCTTACATTGTCTAGAAAATTAGAAGTTAGTAAAGTAATGTGGTTCATTATACTCAGGCTCTATTTACATTTAACAAGCTGTGATGAGTAATCATTCATATTGTCAGGTGTAACCAATCTCAAAAAGTTGATATAATCATCAGAGTGGAAGTTGGTAAGATCATTCTCAACAGCTTTCTTTGGTCTCTATAATAATAGTAATTTTCAGTGAATATATCATAAACTAGGTTAGCATTTGTCATCACTATCATCATCATAATAGTTGTCATCGTCGTAATCAGCTGTATCAATGCTAAGTGTATTTAGATACATACGAATATCTGTAGCTTCTTATAGATTCCATAGTTTAAGATGAGATTATGTGTCATTCTAATTCTGTGTGGTTTCATTGGATGGTTTTGTCCATAGTAATGGTTACCTACTTCATCTATTATAAAGATAGACATGTATTAGCAACGTATTGAATCCAATTGGATTGCTGCTGAATAAAGCCAGCCAGCCAGCAAGTGTATTCATTCCGATCGATCTGGCTGGTGATTGTGATATCCAATATTTGATTTTGATTTGATTTAATTTGATTTATGTATACATACTGTCATAGAAGTAGGATACTTTCTTTTTGCTCATTCTAATATAGATAGATAGATATAGTTAGGAGTGATAAGATAAGTAAATAGTGATCTTGACCGACAAATAAACAAAGTTTCACCACCAAGCTGAACTGCCAATTTTTAAATTATTTGCAACTGTCAAAATTTTAAAATTAATTAAACTTAGTGAATTGGATCATTGTTGCAACTGCATTTAGCTCATCTTAGAGTAAGTGTATCTGTTGGGTATGATTAATAACGCCAAGATCATGATTTGATCTTATAAAATCTATGTCTCCAGGTTGTGCTGTGTGGTCATGTTGGTATTTGATCGTTTAGTAGGTCTACCACTCTTGCTTACCTATGTTCAAAATGGGTGGAGAACTGAACTACAACACCTTTGTCCTCTTGTAGGTGAGGCGAGGTGAGGCGAGGTGCTTTTTGAAGAAAACAAAAATAATAGTTTATTTATGTATTATTATGATTATTTTGATTTTAATTTACTACCAGCGCTATTATAGTTATTGTTATTGTTGTTCATATTATCTTTTAGATGATGAGGTATTTCCAATGACTTTCTTGTCCAAACTCTAATGGTTTCGTCATCACTTGCTGAACAGAATAAATATGGATCGGTTGGACTCCATGCTACACAGTTGACGGTCTTGGTGTGGCCAGAGAGGCACTCGAGGAGGGATCCATTCTGTCGACGCCAAATGTAAATCTTTGAATCTTCGCTTCCTGATATAATAAAACCTTCGTCGACTCCACCAAAGCATGCTCTGATGACAAAGCGACCTTGACGTTGTCCACGGTATTTCTGGACGATGACACGCTTCTCAATGTCCCAGAGATGTATTTCTTGGTTGAGAGTGTACACAATGAGGTATCTTGAGTCCTGTGAGAGAGCCATCGACATGATTGCCTCGGTCTCGGGGATACTAACCTCGGGACTTTCGGCGTCGATATCATAGATTCGAATTTTCTTCTCCTGGCAAATTACAATCAGCTGCTTGCCATCACGGTGGATGGCCATGTCATTGACACGGGCACATGACCAGGCTCTCACCGGGACATTGACTTGGTGTGTTGTCTCTGGAGTGGCTATGTTCCAGAGGAAGATATTCTTGTCGTTACTTCCACTGATAAAGCGCTTGCCGTCTGGGAGCCAGGCGCAGCAGGTGACGGCGTCAGTGTGTTTGGAGTAGGTCTTGAGACAGACTGCTTCGTCTACCGACCAGAGTTTAAGTGTATTGTCACTGGATGCACTTAGCAAGTAGCGGTCGTCAGGTGACCATGCCAAATAGGAGACATCCTTGCTATGTCCAGTGAGTGAGGCCAACAATTTTGGTTCCTGTGGAACCTCTTCATAGAGGGTAGTCATATCCCAAATCAAAATCTGTGAATCCTTCGAGGACGACGCCAATCTTTTGCCGTTATTCGAAAACTTTACAAACCAAACCTCATCTCGATGTTTACCTGCTAAAGTATATTTGCATTCAAGTGGCATTTGATTTCTGGATTTGCAAATGTCAGCAAGCTACAGTCCAATAATCAATTCAATCATCAATACATACCTATTACAAACATGATCTTCAAATAAACTGTGGTGTGATTTTGTAGTATTATGATATATACATTTGGATGTTTGATATTGAATTGCTTGCATAATTAATTGTTCTAATCTATTTTCGGGGACCATTATATCTGAACTAACGAATTCTAAATCAAGTAATACAAACATGTCAGTGTTTGATTGGTCATTGAATAGTCATTGATATGATGTTGAGTTTGATTTACCTCTAATATCATTAAGTAGTTTGCTTCTTGACAAATGGCCAGCACCAGGCCAAAATGATCTTTTCTTTAAATCCAAGATATCTGTACACATTATTAGACTGGTGAGCGACTGTAATTTTTGTGGATCTTTGCTAATCGGTGTGATCTCACTTCTTAGGCACTCCAAGGCTTCTTTCACTTTCTTATTCTCCAACAACTCCAAAAACTTTTGACTGTATATTAAAAACTTTACATTCTATATAGATTGATTGATTGCTATGGTTAGTTCCACCATGGTGAAGTTTGGATTGACGATCGCCTGATTACTCACATCAAGATCATGTTTGTGATTTAATCTTTAGGTATGGAAGTAGATTTTCAACTTTCTTCCAATCACCATCCAATATACTGTTTATAAATTGCATGACCTCGGGTGTCTGTAGATGAACTCCGCTGTCCTTCTCTAAAAAGTCAGCTGATTTCCTGTGAGTGTGTTCAATTAGTTTAATAAGTAAGCACACGATAGGGAAGGCCACCAATAGTCATGGTTGGGAGCATAGTACTTACTTATATCCAAGATAGTTGAGCGATTGTATCAATAGTCTAATCAGATCATTCTTGTTGAATGAAGTACTTTCGCCATTGGGATCACTCATTGTAATCAACTCCTCGGGATTCATCAAATCGGTTCCAAAACCATTTGTAAGTGGATGTTTACCATTTGTAGCAGTGTTGTTTGATGAAGATGAAGATGATGAATTTGACATGTTGAATCTAACTCTTTTGATTGGTCTGTTATTGTTGTTGTTGCTGTTATTTACACTTGATGATGTACTCTGTTGTAATTCAAATTCTATTTCGAATTGCTGATCTTGCAGGTAATCTTCTTCTTGCTGCTGATTCTGTAGATTTTCTTGATAAACCACACTTTCTTCTTGTGCCGCTACCTGTTGCTGTTGCTGCTGTTGTTGTAGATCTTCTTGCTCCTCAGATTCTATTTGCTGTCGACTTCTTCGTCGTTGTGAAGGTATTTGTCCCTCCAATGTTGATGATCTATTCCGAGAGTCCGTAATGATTGCCTCTCTATTACACTTCAAAAAATCAGTGCACAAACAACAATAAACAGATTATCTATTCAAAAATTATATAATACGTATACACAACACAGGTCTTGATTGGCAGATAGATAGCACAGAGTTTACACAATAATATTATTTATATACAACAAACTCTTCTATCTCTTCTCTTCCTTCTCTTCCCTTCTCTTTCTAATAACTAGCTATAACTATAACTAAAACTATAACTATAACTAAAAACTATGATTTCTAAAGATACATATAAATAGATATGATATGATATATATGATATATGATATATATATTATTATAGACTTTTATTAATATTGATATCAATTATTGAACTAACAATGATATGTGGTTGTTTGTTGGTTGGTTGGTTGGTTGGTAGGGTGGGTGGTTCCGCTGCAGGTGGTGCTGATACTAATAAGTAAACAAGTTGTAGTAATCGTGATAATTATGTTTTTTAATTTTATAAAGTTTGGTATTCTTAATATTAATTATTATGAATATTATTTTTTATTATTAAAATATAAATTATATAATTTATATTTTATATTTATTAATTTAAAATAGAGATCTCTATTTTAAATAGGTTTTAAGTCTCAATACTCTTATTTATATTAAATATATTCAATAATATATTGTATATACATATATATATATATCTATGAAGTGTTAGCCTCTAACTATATAGTTTAAAACTACTTTTAATATTCTTTTTTATATTTATTTAATTGATAGTTAATTAATTATCTATCTTTTTGTTATCAGACTTATATTTGAATACTTTATATTGTATTTGTTGTAATGATTCAATTGAAAAGATAAAAGAGATAAAAATTTGTAAATTGTATTTGTATTATTTAAATACAATTAATTATTAACCATGGTGATATTGCTTTATAAAGTTTGATATGGGATTAATACTGTTATTGATTTAATCGATAGTAGTATTGTATTGATTGTATGTATTTTGATTATATATATAGAATATTAAACATGTTTAATATTGTGGCTCACAAGTGATTAAGGTAGAGAGGTAATTGTCAAGTATATTCAATAGATTCTTTGAATAGTTAATTTTTGATTTTGTTATATTGTTGAAGGCATCTTTATATTGTAGCCTGAGTTTCTCCTTGGGAACCACTGACATCACCCACTTGAGAATATGCGGTCTGTTATGGAATAGCAGGCACTCTAGTAGTCCCTCTATTGTCTCAAGATCACACTCACTTCTGTTGGCATGCAGCCACTGTAAAATTTTCAAAATAGCCATTGTTAATAGCGTTCAACACAGCTTTACTTGTGCAAGTTGCGTCGCTACAGTTATCATGTAGCCACTGGAGCACTTCCAGGTGTCCTTTAGAAGCGGCCTCGTCCATTTCACAGTGTGACAACTGAATCTCAGTGCGGTTGTGCACCAGCCATTGCAGCATCTCTAAATCTCCTCGCATTGCTGGAGCCCTTGTCGCAGTTGGACTGCATCCCTCAGTTTCTATTCTCATGCAAACCACTTGACCACGTCAAGAAACCCTGCTTTAGCCGCATAGGTCATCAACTTAAAAGGTGGCTCTTTCAGTCCTATTGAAATGAAGCCATTTCAAGGCATCCAGTTTTCCTCGAGAGGCCGCATACTTCATGGCTTTGTGCGTACAGACATTGTCTCCTTTAACATTTTCATGAATCCAGCGGAGCATCTCTACATTACCAGAATACGCTGCAAAGTCCATAAGTGGACATGTAATTGAAAAAGATGTATTCTCATGCATCCATTTGAGAACCTCTAGGTGTCCTTTAAACTGCTGCACCTTCAAAAACTGATGATGTCAAATTTGCAGAAGTGTTTTTGAGCAACCACTTGAGGATTTCGAGATGTCCATTGGAGGCAGCTCTTTCCAGCGCCAATGATTTTGGACCATCAATACAATTGTCAAGTTGCCACTTTCAAAATATCAAAATTTCCATTTTCAACAGCGATATTCCATGATCCACTGCTACACTCGATTCCAGTATGTTCTGATGATAGCCATCTCAATACCTTGATATTTTCAATGTAAAAAAAGATTCCTGTTTCAAGAGGATAGGTATTCAACAGGTCATGCTTCCGCAATAATTCCAGTATTTCCATATTATTGGATTTGGCAGCAGTAATAGTAAGATTTTTTTTCAAAAAGCCATCTTTCTTCTGTGAACTCTCTATAATATACTCTACCAAGTGGATGTGTCCATTCTCAATTGCAAATTTCTATCAGATAAGTCTCCATCCATTCTTTCCTAGGAAAGTGTCCTTGCAAATAGTGAACTATATCCAAATTTCCCACTAGGAAAGCATTCTTAAGCAAGGGTTGGATATAAATACTACTCTTATCAATGTTTCTACATTTGGTGTCCAAAAAGAACTTTACCATATCTAAGCTATTGGACAACGGAGCCTTTGACATTGCTTTCTCAAAATCCCACTCGTATTCGGTGTAGGTGTCGAGAAGATATTCAACAATGTCCTTTCTTCCAAACTGTGCCAGCTCCAAAACAAGACACTGTTCAGCACGCTGTATGACTCATAGAAGTGAGAAATCCACTCCCGATGATGGTTCATCTGTGATCGTATACTGACAGGATCAAGAACATCTACCTTCAAACACTCAATGAGGTACTTCAACATCTCCAGACTACCTCCTTGGATGGCATTTCCAATGATATCAGAACGCCAAGCGGTCACCTTGTGATATAAGTCGGCTGACTCATTTTCCATGAACTCATTACAAAGGAGGCTGGCACCATTCCGTGCGATATACTCTTTCAGCATATCCAAGTAGTTATTTCCAGCCAAGACATGTGGTTGGTTCATCAAATCGCACCACTTGTAAGCTCGCTTCCCCTTTAAAAACTGAGATGTCAGACACACTTTCAAAAACCAATCTACTCAAAACATTATTATTGAAACACAGATCTAAACAAGAGGATATCCATACTAGTTTTATCTATTTTATTATTATTGTTACTTATTTCTTGGATTGACTAGTTGTAAAAAATTTTAATTTGGGTTTTGATGTTTTATGCAAAGTACCGCCAGTGGTCAGCCTCAGAAACTATTTCGAATATGTGTGGGTTTTCAAATTGAGCATTACCAATCCCAAAAAAACAAAGGGCTAGACAATCAGATTTTTATATATCGTGATTAGTTAGATAGTGTACTGTATTGATTTGCACCTATCTGTGACCATGAGAGTGTTTCTTTTGCAGCTTGCCATAAAAGATGGACTTTGTACTCTGAGAAGTCAGAGTTTTTGATAAAGTCGACCATTGACTTTAGCTCGCCTGCTGCGGTTGGCGATGTTGCCAATGCTGGTAGACTATCAAAGATGATTCAATACCTCAAAAACAAGGCAAGCGAATCTAAACAGGAGATTGAAAATGCTGTAGAAGGACAGGGAATCAAAGGTAAAATGAAACAGATACTTCGCAAGCTAGACGAAAGAATACATCGGAAGAATCTATACTGCTCTCGTATGTAAACAGCGTTGTTTCCTACTCTGCTACTACTGCCAATAGCAACGGCAATTGCTAACTAACCTCCACCCAACCTGCTTAGATTCCACAAGCTAAATAATGAGAATCTCTTTGTTAAATATAATCACCATGACAATCAACATAAAGCCAACCCATTGTTGGATCACCATCACAAACAAAGTCATACACAAATGGCAATACAGCAGTTTCACGAGCGACAAGAGAGACCTGTCTTCACTATCAACTATCCTGTATCGATGAGCGATAGAAAAGCAATGCGATACACTCATATTGTTATTAGACAGCGTGTGCAGCATCACAAGCTTTGGGCAGGCATCAATCTGGCGTTGATTCCTCTGACCGCCGCAGCAACCATCTTGCCAGGTCCCAACGTATTCCTGGCGTGGAATCTCTACCGTCTTTACAGCCATCTGATGGCTGTCAAAGGTGGATTGAATCTACTTCGAGCCTCCAGACACACACAACAAAATACTTTACAAAGAGCACCAACAATTGAACGATTCGCTCGTTGACAACACGCAAACTATCGATCACCTCGCTTCACACGCCAAGATACCAGGACTATTGGAATTTATAAAGAGAATCGAAGACTGTGAAAACAAACCAATTTTAAAAGCAGCATCAGCATCAAAGTACATCCTCATCTTCAAGCAACGAACAACCCCAACAAAACAAAGATACTAAATAACAATCATAACTAATCTAATATAATAATATAATAATATAAATAAAACCTATTTATTACAATACTGTAAACTAAACTAAACCTAAATTAAACGATCTACTGCATTGCAATAACTATCCAAATCTATCACTCATGCTTTCCTCATCTCCTCTCATCTCTTCTCTTACTAATCTACTCTATGCACTACTCGCACTGCACTGCTCGATAATCTAATCTAGATGATAGATATGATGATAACTAACTAATTTTGTTGTTTTATTTAAATCTATCTATATTTATTTAAATTTATCTATCTATCTATCTACCTATTTAAATATATTGTTTATCTAAATACAACGATAGATGTTAGCTAACTATCTTAACTACTACTACTACTATTATCGTGGTGATATGCATATTTTAATGTCGACAATGTGCTGTGTATTTACCTCTTCTTCTTGAATTCGCTGTACTTGTCGTTTTGATACTTTCTACGCTTCTTCTTGATGTCTTTGATACTGTCGAAATGGAAGTCTGGGGTGGTTGAAAAGATGTCGATGGTTGATCTCCAAATGGGTGCGTATGGCATCGATGTATATATGGGGATGGTTGCACCATTTGAAAGAATGCAAACGGTTCTCTTTGATACGTGGAGTATTCTTCTTGATATCGGTGATGTTTCTAACGAGACCACCGATGAGACCACCGCTATTACCACGATAAAACAATGATGTAGTTGACTTTATTAAACTATTCATTGTATTTCTTATATATAAGAATAGAATAAATAAAATATGAAAAGATTAAAGTTTAAGTTTGAAAACCGAATGATCATTATGTGAGAATTTTTTTGATTGATCAAATCTGCCACCACTTAAAACACACAATCTAATGATTTCATGGCATTATTTTCTAAAATTGTTAGGTAACCTAACTTAAGGATTGATTGATAAAGGTACAGTGCTACCACTGTCCAACACATTGAATATGGCTGATGTATGCTCAACTGTAACTCTTAGGAGGGTGTGCTTATCATTAAAAGATTGCTTTGAGATTGATCGATGGTGAAGTCAAGTTGGCTATGGATATTTAATGTTACAATTTTGGTTTAAAATATAACAAATATTGTTTTAAATTGTTTATTATGCTTTTTGACACTATGATGACATGCTTTGGTTGAAGTTAGAATGTTGTTGGCTTTTGTTATTTGTTCACTTTAGGTTATTGATTGCTTTTGTACAGGTATATTTTATATGACAATCACATTCAATGATCATAATATTTAGTTGGTTGTAGGTTGGCTGAAAGTGAGTGGAGACCAAAGGTAAGGCAAGATATATATCTATCTATCTACCGGCTTTGGCATGTTGTTTGGGTTTAAATTTGAATGATTGATTTGATTGCGAAATATGTTGGTTTGATTTTGTTTGTTGGTTTTGGTTGTGTGTTGTGTATTGGATGACCTATAACTCGTTTATTGACCCTTGAAGATTTGCAAGAGTGATGAACCAACAACTACAAAAACAATGAATGCAATAACGTATGGTGAGAGACCAATGGATTCCTCCTTCTTTCTGACTTCAACCTTTCCTCTCTTTTCGAATGTTGTTGTGATACTTTTCAGTCTTTTGTCTTAAGGCACGTGAGTTCTATACAAGAGAAATGAGCATATTAATAATTCATTCATTTACTCATCATTATCACTACTCCCCATATATATAATTTACATATATATATATAATCTTTTATCAATGTAAACATAAACAAACTTACCATTTTATTTATTTATTTGTTTGATTGATTTTGATTATTTAAACAAAAAGGTGAATGTAATATTATAAATATATAAATATGTTGGATTCCAATTTGAATATAAATAAGTATGAATGAAAAGTTGGTTGACTATTTTGAAATTGTCAAAGGTTGATGTTGCTGCACCAATACAAAAATAATTTGTTATTTTTTAGGGACGTTTTTCTTCACTAATATATGGTGATGTGTATCGATTTTCAAATCTTTGCCAGACAACAATATTCATCAGCAAAAAAAAAGTCAAACTTCATTCATTTGGGTCAATACATCCAATATTGCAGACACCACACACATAAAAGTAAAAAAACAGTTGCAATAGAACAACAACCACACAATATCATAAAAACAAAGAAAAAATAAAAACAATTAAAACAAATTAATAATAATGAAATTTCATTGGAATTCTAATATTTTTAATTTATTATTATTATTATTATTTCAACAACAATATTTGTTTTTTTATATTATATTGTATTGTTGACACTGTGTTGTTGTTTTGAGTTAATTAATTCCAAAATTGGTTGTATTTGGATATAACGTTATGTGTTTGTTCCTAAAAAAAAAAAAAATTAATTAATATGAGTAGAAGCAGAGTTGCTATTTCTTAAGAAAACTACCTGACTGTGCGCAACCTTGACAGCACCAATATAACAAGAAGTATTATCCTTATTAATTTTTTCATTTTAGTTAGTATTATTTTTATTTATATTTTATGTTTTTGATAAACTACTATTTTAAAAGTTATTTATTATTATTATTATAATTGTAACATATAGATTAATATATATAATAGATTTAGATTATAGTATACTATATATTTAGATTAAAGTATACTATCTATCTAGTATTAGCATCGTATTTGTTGTTTTTAATATAGTCTAGCTAGTCTAGTATAGGAGCCTGTCTAGTCTTCTTGTATAAACTTAGTAAAGAACAGATAGTAAAGAAAGAGGTAGTTAGTTATAGTAGCCGATTAGATTTGTAGATAACAAATATTTAATTTTATATAATAGCTAATTAAATAGAATTAGATTGAGATTGAAGATGAGTAATTATAATAGTAACTTTAGTAATAATGGTGGAGGTGGTTTTAATAGACCAAATTTAAATACACCATATCTATCACAGGATGCAAAGTATGTAGAACTATGTATATTTTGTGATAGGCATGCTTATTGATGATCGTTTCGTTAGGAGTAAATTGTTTGATGGCGAAGGTGGAAATGGTGGAGGTGGAAGAAAATGGGGACAACCACAGGATACAGATTATACTCGTCAGTTCAATAATGAGCAACTTTTGAAAGACAAAGAGATGTGATGTCAGATCAGGATAAACTGTTGGATTCACTTTCACGTAGTGTGCTAAATCAAAAAAGACATTGCTATAGCCATTGGAAATGAAGCTGAGAAGCAAGGTATCATGTTGGACGATCTTAACGACCATGTCGACACTACATCAACGAGACTCAGAAATGCATCAAGAGGTTTTTACGTTTGACTAGAGATGCCAAAACAACAGGTCATTGGGGTGTGCATTTGTGTATTGATATTGGTTTTGATCGTAGTTATTGCTTTGGCTGCATCTACATAGCAAACAGAGGCATAATACAACATAACTTTTATAACTCAACAATCCAATCTTAACAATCATTATAATTGTATCATCATAATACATATAGAGTATATAATTATCTTTTTTTTTATTTTGAAACAACTACAACCTCCATCCTTTCCTCGCTCTTCTTCAACCTCTCAATATTGGTTGAATGACTTCTGTGGTATGACAAACCCAAAGCCACCATAATCATACTTATTTGATATTCATCAAAAGTGTCAAATGATAATACCAGCTATGGCGTGACAGAATGGGTGCATTGAATATAGGATATCATTCAACATTAGCTTTATAAAATATATTACAACAAAAGTAAATAAAGTAAACTCTTTGTATATCAAATTAACATTAACCGTGACCGACAACTGCGCTAACAACTCTCAACTTGGATGACACAAAACATTGATCAATCAACTGATCATTTCTTGTTGTTCTAATGTTGGTATTATAACGTTGTATTCAGTCGTACTCTTATACATGTTTGAAAGGTTCTTTTTAATTTATTATTATTACTTTGTAGTGATGAATGTGTATATTTGTATCAAGTGTTGGTGTATATTAAAGTTAGTGGACAACCAAAGATAGTTCATTATTAAGTGTTGTATTCTTGGTTACTTCTCTAACCTTAGATGTATTTGTAAATAATATTATCGACCAATATTTCTATAAAGTGTTTAGTGGTGACCATGACCGTGCTTGTCCTTGAAGAGTTCTGGGTGTGTTGCAATCTTTGTACCTTCTCCAGTAGACTGTAATATTAGATATATCTATATTAGTATTTGATTTTGATTCATTTTGGTTTATCAAGCAACAACAAGTGATAAATATCTATTTAACTATCTTCAAGTGAATTTAATCTATCCATCAAATGAATTTGTATTCTAATAGTCTAATGTATATGTCGACATATAGTTTCTCTTTACATATCAATCGTTCTATTCATCAATCTAACTAACAATCTATATCAATTGAATTGTATGAATTCTCTCCTATTTAAGTTTAGCTTGTGTATATTTTGGTTGATTATGTTGTCTTTTGCATTCAATGAATCATATGTTATATTAAAATATGAAATAGGTAATGCTGATCTATTCATTGACTAATCCAATGGATCCACTTTGTTCTACACTATCCAATTCTTAGCTTATTAATCTATTGATGATGGATGATAATGATCTTGTGATGTTGATTGTTTGATATTGTTGCTAGATAAATTATGAATTGAAAAATTGATTGATCATACGTGATTGCTTTCTGGCATTATCTGTATTAATTTAGATGATAAGAGTAAGTATGATGTCTTGAGGCAATCTGATCAGATGATAAATGCGTTGCATTGAGATGTACTTACCATCGATACCCATGTGAACCTTGAGGATCAAAGCAGACCAGACACCAGCACCAACGAGGAATGGCCAGAATTGCTTGACTTGGTAGTTGAAGAATTGTCCGAGTGGTTGTTGTCTCATTGTTGTTATAAACAATTAATATAAATAATTACTGATAATTAAAAAAAATAATGACGATCAAATCATTCGAATTTTATTGTGTGAAATTATTTTTTATGTTTTTTTTATTTTATTTTTTTTTGATTTCTAGAGTATCTCAAATTTCATAAATTAAAACGTTACTTGTCACCTTAGTAGGATGAAGTCCCACATTAAGTCTCACTCCATTATGTGTTAATGTTGAAGATTGGAAGTCTGACCAAACTAAACAACTAGGAACGAGATCATCTCTATATCAATCAATTAGATATAATTTACTTAGATGTGCATACTATGAAAGTATCTTTACTATACAACTAGGATTTGGTGTCTTGATCATGAGTATTCTGTATAAGACTCATATGTATTTGTGCTGTCTCCTTCAGATAAGATAAAAGAGTAAAACAGTGCGTTCATAGTTATATTGCTACATTCTATTCTTGATTCTTAACTGTCCAATCATTTCCTTGAAAGTTGGTGTATTTCAAAGGTTTTGTTAATATTTTAAAAGGAAATAAGAATTTGTTTTGATGTAATATATATGTGGAGTTCAAGTTCAACACGCAGATCGTATCGATGGATATTGTTTGGGTAAAGGTTTGCTTCAATAAAGATCTGATACTTTTTGATCAGTTGGAGAAATGCAATTTGATAAAAAAGGAAATTCAAGTTGCCAAGCCATAACTTACCTACATGCTGGTTGACAGGTCGGACCACTCAAAGATCAAATTCACCAAACCAATTATAACATAAACATAATTCTTTTTTTTAAAGATTTCCTATCCACAAACATATCTTTTGTTTGCATTAGGCATTTGATCAACCTGGAGTCATCATTGCGTAAATACGTTTGTTTTGCAATTAAAATTGGTAAATTTTGATGTAACCACTCGAAATAAGTTTGGTCAACATCTCTACCATGAGTTTTTCAACATTTTTTTTTCATGTGCACACTAATTTGTACCTGACAAAATAATAATATATTTTTTAGTTTGAAAAACAGCAAAAAAAAAAGACGATTACTACCCTAAACCAAAATATATTACACTATTATTTTTATTAATTTTTTATAAAACTATCTACAGATTAATATATAAATACTAATATTCAAAACAATTAGTTAAGATAGATTATTATATAAATCAAAGATAGGTAGGTAGATGTAATAATGTTTAATATATATTTATTTATTTATATGAAACATATACAATTAGTTTAGTTCAATATAATCATATATCATATTTATCTTTCATTACAAACATCTCTTGTCTTGATAATATATATTATATAATTTGTTTATCATTTATATATTTAATTATTTATTTTTAGATATCTAATTAATTTAATAGATTCGACTATTTGGTAACAAACAAACAACACTCTTAACAAAAGTAGAAAATAACAATTGTCATTGACATTAATAGTAAAAACAAACTAATTTTATTCATTTTCACAATTGTGTCCCCCTTCTGAGTTAAAGACTAATATATTGAATATTTTTCACTGTTGTTGTTTTAATTTTAAGTAGTATTATACTATTAAGATAGGATTCAGCCCTAACTTGTAATGAGTATGACCTGAATAATAAATAGTATTCTCGCTAAACTCACACACCACAAGACAATAAATTATATTATGTCAATAATATGAATTTTGACAATATCACCCTTTACTCATCCCTTACATACATATTATTATTCAAAATATTGGACATGCTTTCAAAATGCCAACATTTATCTAATTGCTTTACAACAATACAATAGCAAATAAAATAATATATAAACATATAAATCAAACGATAGTATTAAAAGATATTTGTTTTAAAAATACATATTAAGAATTAATCAGCATCATTTTAAAGTACTCGTTTTTTAACTTTGCTTTGGTAGCAAACCAGATTAAAACGATAAAATTTAAAAAATCATAGCAATCCAAATCAATCATATTATTTTTTTTTGATTTTTAATTTCTAATAGCAGTAGTAGGATCAAATATTAATAAACAAGTTTGTGCTATAGATAGATAAAAATGGGTAAAGGTAAAGTGCTACTAAAGAAAGAGTCAAGTATCCATCAAAGTCAGGTGTACCACCACTTGCTGGTACTGGACCAATGGAGCATTACGATCCAAAGGATGAGTATATTCGTGTCGAGGCAGTTCAACAACATTGGACCAGAAGAAAGCTCATCTCTGAGAAATATCCAGAGGTACTCAATTTCCCAACTTATTACACACCAACTGCATTCTGGGTCATTTCATTGGTTGCAGCATTGATGATCACTGCCAAGATTATGGCTAATGCCTCATTCTTGACAATCTTGGTCGTAGCTTACGTTTTCGGTGCAACTGTTTCACACGCTCTTTGGGTATTAATTCATGAACTTACTCATGACCTTGTATTCCAATCTCACAGTATGAACAGTCTCTTCCTTTTGATTGCCGATCTTCCACATATCATTCCAGCTGGTATTAGTTTCCGTCACTACCATAGAGTATGTATAGAAAAATGTTTTTGTTCTGCTAGTATACTAATTACATTCTTATAGCTCCACCACTCATTCTTGAACGAGACATACACTGATCCAGACGTACCAATTCCATATGAAAATTCTATTCTTGGACACTCAGCTCTTGGTAAGGCAGTTTGGTTCTGTTTCTATTCGATCGTCATTGCTTTGAGATCAGCTTTCTATCCATTGAAGGATCAATCACCATTCGGAATCTGGATGGTCATGAACTACATCTTCAACATTGTATTCACCTACATTATGTACCAATGGGTTGGTGGTTGGGGTATGCTCTATTTGGTCCTTTCATCATTGATGTCAGTCGGTTTCTTGATGCATCCACTCGGAGCCCGTTGGATTGCCGAGCATTTCGCTGTCACTCAATCAGAACAGGAGACCTACTCAACCTACGGTATCATCAACACCCTCGGTTTCAACATTGGTTATCACAATGAACACCACGATTTCGTACGTGTTCCATGGATTTACTTGCCAAGATTGACCTCAATCGCTGCTGAGTTCTACACCAAGGGATTGCGTTATCACACATCATATTGGAGAGTTTTGTACGAGTTTTTGAATCAAGATGATTTCACTTTCAACAGCAGAGTTGTCAGAAACCCAAAGCAAAAGTAATCATCACCCAATAATCAATAATAATATACCTTTAGTTTTTTCTTTGCCACAATATTATAAAATACGAACAAAGTAATATTACTCCCACTACAAATCTTCTTTCATTTCAAAAGGAGATATAATAAAATAATTATTTAAACAAGTATTACGTGAACGTTGATATTATATATTTATATTCTATTTCTAATATTACATTATAGGTTTGTATTCATATATTGAGTTATAATATTCCATAATCTGTGAGCCAGGGAATCTTCCAAGTGCACCACTGCTACAGTCTATTTCTGAGAATTGTTGAACAGTGTCGATGAATTTCCAATTCTGATGTGATTGTGGTTGCATCATTAGAAGTGGCTTGCTGATTGTAAATGGTACTGGCTCGCATGAGTGGTCTCCTGAGAGCACCGGTGTCGAATGGTCTCCTGTTAGACATATGGAAAACTTTGCTACACCTTCCAGTTCTGCTTTCTCTAGCTCACTGACAATCTTGGAGAGCATTGCATCTACTTTCTCTAAGAGTCTGACTTTGAGATCAGCATCCTTGTCGTGTCCGGCATCGTCGACTGCCTTGATATGTAAGAATCCAAAATCGTATTTTCCACTCTTCAAAGTAGCCACTGCAGTTCTAGCTTTTGAATCAAAGTCGGTGTGATAGTCACCGGTTCCTCCTGGCCTCTACCAAGTCGATCTCGATAGACATTCCAAGTCCAGCAATAATACAGGTTGGAGCAATCATGAATGCACGCATATTATATTTCTTCAAAAATGTAGGTGCCTCCGCTCTAACACCACAACCTCTGAGTAACACGACATTTGCAAGTGCTAATCCTTCTTTAGCACGTTCAGCATTGATGGGATGCTTCTCGAGAGCTGCTTGTATTACATCTGACAACTCATTTACCAATCTAGCTGTGAATTCCGCTTGTTGACTGTCATCCAAAGGTTTTGCCCTGAGAAGTGGTAGATTATCTTTGAGAGGATCTGTATTTGTAATTGCGTCTGTCAATCCTGGTCCTCTGACTCTAATTCCACATCTGTGTTCTGTTGCATATTTAACATCGACTCTGTAGTCAGGGAAAGATGGTAATTTACTAAACATTCGAATGCAAAGAGTTAGATCTAGAGTTCTGAATGTTCGGAAGACTGATATCCACTTACATTCCAGTAAGATAATCACATAGAATTGGACCTAGATGTTCAAAGTTTCTGTCAGCTCTTCTTGATGTGACAATACCAGATGCTGTATCGATTGTTGCAAAGTTTGATTTGAACGCAATATCACCAGGCACCATATCCAGACCTGCGCCCATTGCCTCAAATGCACCTCTACCCTATAGTAGCTAGATTTCAAATTAATGAGTTAGTATCAGAATAGCATTTAGAGCTGCTGTCATCACAATAATTACATTCTAGGATCATAACCGAATATCGAAAGATGTGCAGTATCACTACCACATGCATAACCAGGCTCGACTGGTCCATAATACCATTGACACCATATTCTATAGAAGTAGAACAAACAACGATTGCAAAGATTTATCATCATCTTAAGCATTAATGAATGTACTATTATGTAGCGTAGGCTAATATTCATATTACGTACTGGCCATTAGGTCCATTGTTGGAGTGTTTGCTTTTTGTAATGTAGTCAAGCCATTGTATGCAGGGATAGACACATCAGCAAGACCATCTACCATAACAAACAGCATTCTATTCTGAGATTGCTTTTCAGTCATTCTATTAATATCCAATTATATCTATACCTATATCTATATCTATTTACGTGTCACACACTACTTCACAATTTGATTTTAAAATGATTAAAGATATGACAAGTCAGTTTTTCAACTTCATTTCCTGCCACCTCTTAACAACTCACTACATGCACACACCATAAAAACAAATTGCAAAAAATAAAAAAAGATAATTAATTATCTTTGGCATTCCTTCATCTTAAAAAAATTATGTTTACAATTTATTGGATTGTTGTTGTGGTTGGTATTGTGGCTGATATTGTGGTTGGTATTGTGGTTGTTGTGGTTGATATTGTGGCTGATATTGTGGTTGATATTGTGGTTGGTATTGTGGTTATATTGTTGGTGTGGTTGAGCATATACAGTTGTAGTGGAAATAAGTGGGAGTGATCATCGTGGCAGTGAGCTTGACGTTTGATGGCTCTGTATCTTGCGAATACCAATGAGGAATTCATAATTGAGAAGAACAAGGCAGCAATACCAAAGAACCAACTGACAGATGGACCCCATGAAAGATTAGTTGAATTGTAATTGATTTTGCCGGCGAAGCTATCACAATAGCTGCTAACTCCAGAGGTACACAAATGGTTTCTCTTGAAGACCGAATTGATACCCAATAAACCAATCACTGAAGTTATCTCGAAAATCAAAGCAAATACGGCAAATACTCTGTTGACTCTGAGAGAGATTTTGTTGTGCTTGGCGGTAGAGACCAACAAGGCGATTCCTCCAACGAAAAAGCTGATGGTGGCCAAATATTGGAAAAAGCCAAGTGCAATAAAAAACTTGGCGATATCTGAATCGCTATTGTCTATAAAGTAGTAAGAAGTTGTAGGGAAACCTTCTACGACGATCTATTTTAGCCAATTATTAATATGATGATGGTTTCATTTAATTTCTTTTAATATTATAACTATTATTGTACTTACTTTAGTTCTATAGAGATCATATAAGTTCGAGTATTTGACAAGACCAATTCAGAGGAAATATGGTACCATGGTCCTGCTAAAGAACCTACGATGGCAATTAAGAACAATATATTTGTAGCGATTAATCCACCAATACTTGGATGATGCCTCATTCTTTAGATTGTTAAAATTATATGTATAAAGGGAGAGAAAAGTAATAGATAAAGTCAAGATGATGACGTATTTTGGATTGATCTTTTTTAAAAAAACTAAAAGTGATTCTAAACAAATTTTGACTAAAAATACCAAAAGATCTCACAACCACAAGTGTAGTGCTTCCAATTCGAAAAAAAACGACAAGATCTTTGTTCTTCAAGACTTGGAAGATTTTTAAAACCTCAAAATGATATTTATTAGAATTACCAATAAATCTGATATTTTTGTGAATCTTCTAATCTTTGTTTTTGGAATAGAGTTTTTCTTCAATTTATGATTAAGAATATCATGGTGGGTATCATCAGAACCAAACGTGCCTGGGCATCTTTGTGAGTCTTCATCATTCAAACTATTAAATAACAAATTCTGAACTGAGCCAAAGACAGAAATACATAACAGAAAGATGAGTTTCTCAGAAACTTACAACTTTTTAAAACAAAGAGACAAAGTTTCTGAGATACAATATTTACAAAATAGCTAATGAATCGGCAGAATGATCCAATAGCAATGAAAAGTTTCTCTCAGTTCAGTTTACTCCAGAAGTCTCCACACTCCATTCAATAAAGCCAATATTTATATTCCATCTTCCAAAACCTCTCCAATCCTATCTCTCATCACAATTCATCCATGCTTCCCTAGCTTCCAATGGTGATAGAGCACAATGATACTAAACCAAGCATTAAAAGTGAGAGTTATTCCAATTCTTATATTGATTAGCTCATTATTTTGAAAGTCTTCCAAAGTAGTAATAATATGATACCATTCTGCAAGTGATCCAACTAGTATTTATGAATACCCTATCAAATAATATCAAATTATTAAGGATGAGATATCTTCTTTATAGTGAAGGAAATATTGGATTATCAATGTATAAAAAGAAATAAGCTTCTACTTTGATGATCAAAAATGTGGCTTTTTTAAAAAATAGATTTGATAGAAATACAAAAGAATGTCAATCCATCTTTGGAAAAGCATTTTCAAAATAGAAGAAATCCTTGAAGTGGTTTGGTTCCAACTGTACATTAGTCTTGAGTGTTTAAGATTCAAACAAAATCAATAGTTTATTTTACATAGTTTATAATCTAGTCTTTGGTCTGGTTCTGATATGTTCTGAAATATTAGGTATAGATGCAATCTTATTATAATACTGTTGTAACAAAGTAAATGGTGCTAGAACCTCCAATAAATTATTTTGAGTTTGCTGATGGAAATAGTCTAGTAATGCAAAAACTGAGATATCAGCGTGTGTTAATCTGTTTCCAACAAAGTATTCACCACCAGCCAGTTTCAAATGTTGCTCAAATCTTTGTAAGAATTTGGGTGCGATCTCTATTTTTAAACTTTGTATTGCTGGCTTCATCGTTAGCACGAAAATAGGGATTGTACACATCCTGGGTAGCATGAACGAATTGACTGATCAATGCACGTTCAACTGGTGTTTGACCAGCAAGTCCATGTATCTCGGCCAAATAGGACTCAATGGAAAGTGATTGAGATAATTTAATATTCTCATCTTCGTAGTATGGCACCTGTCCAAATGGTGCTTTTTCTTTCAAATCTTCAGGAATTCCTTTCAATCTGACATCATTGAAGGCAATACCCTTGAGCTTAAGAATGAAACGAATTGTTTCAGCACGTCCTCTGCCATCTAAGTAATATAAAGTTGTTGTCATTTTTGAATAATAATTTGTATTTAATATTAACAGTTTAGAATTTTGTTTTTTGTTGATATTTAAAATGATTTACATTTTATCTCTTTTATAGTTTCTTTAATTTAACAAAGTTAACTTTGATTCCATTTTTAATTTGGTTTCGATTATGTAAAAACTTGAAAGAAGGCAATCAATTAAACATTCCATTGATTCCATAACACACACCAAATTAGCACTTTTAGCAATCATATTTTTTCGAATCGAAAAGTCATTTATTAAAAAACTTTGAAGTTAGGAAGTTGATGAAACATCATGTTTCAATTCTTCGGAGACATGATGAAATTATTTCATTCTTCCAAGTAAGTTTATCAAAATAATAAAAAATGTGTTTTTGTATTAGTTGATAATAGCCCTAAAATGGAGATTAATAGATGCTTCTCATTAAAAAATCAACTCAAAACAGAGTCCTATTACTATTTGAATCTATATACATTTTATTTATTACGTTTTTTATCGTTAAATAAAAGTGCATGAGTAGCAAAGAGAATCCTTACACGAGATACACATATAATAGTATCCAGTTTCTTTTTGATGACAGAGATCTAGATCACAGAAAGCACAATACCTCGAATAAGAATCTGTTAAATTCTTTGTTCTTTTTTGTCCACTTTATCAAATCTAAATTGCGTTCGGAAATGGATTCCATGCATTTCCCTCAGGCATGAATCACAAGCTCTTTTAGTATATGTTGAATTATTCTTGTAGAGCACATGTTCATGTGAGAAATGGACTACTGGTCCATCTGACATTTGTGAACACTGTATCCATTGTACATAATCTTACAGGAAGTGGAGTGATGATTTTTCGAAAATATTTGATAGACATATGATAGGATGTTTTTGATTACATTGGCATATGAATGTGTGTGCCAGACCCTCTTTTGGTACACAAAAGTTGATGATGTTGTCCATTGTGTGTATTGACTGGCATGGACTATTTTTAGGTCTCAAAACGAATCTGTAATCTGATGTAAAGTATTGGAATGGAACCTGTAAATCCTTGATTTCTTCTTTCATTTTCTAACATATCACATAAATTAAATCTCAAACCTCCATATCTTCTGATGATGGTTCACTGATTTGTCTTACCAAGAAGTGAGTGAATAGACATAAGAATAATTGTTTAATAAGCATGAGAATATGACTCCTAAATCTTAATTGTTTGGACAATAAGTAAGTATACTTCTCGAGTAAATGTAATCTAGATTCTATAAAACATACTTTCAACTTCCGGAATTCTTGTACTGTATGTTAGTTGGGGCGATGAGTTTGTGCGACAACAATCAAACACCTATAGTTTAAAACCCACTATTCTTTTAAGTTTCTGGGTGATTTCTGTCATCGTAACCTTGACACCATCACTTCCATATATATATTGTTCACCTATTAACAAGTATATTAATAATAAGATTTATTATTCAAGTGGGTGTATTTACCATAATCGTCAGTTGAACCATGACCTGAGTAATAAATGATTATGTGTTTATAATCTATTGGTATTCTATCGAATGATTCTAATATTTGATTAGACTTCAAATTTAAATGAGGTGTTACAGCAAATCGGCAGACAGAACTCAACCGCAATCCTAAATTGAAGATATCGTGCTTTAGATTGGGGTGATCACTTAAATATTGAGGATAGGTTGTATTAATAAAGCTATGAATAGAATTGAGATCCTTCGAATTCACTGTTACAGACATCACACGATCTGGAGTATAAGGGTGATCATTTTATGAGTGGCTGCTAAAAAAACACGAACAACAACAAACAAAAGCATGATCGTGGGCATCATCGGCACAAATACAAGTGCACAAAGACTGAAGATTCGAAGAACATTTTGCACTCTTCCAGTGGTAGTTTAGACAAGTTCATTAATGGAGGTGTAGGGGTCAACAATCCAAATCAACCACAAAACTATACAACAATCTCATCATTTGGTATAAACTTCTCAATTGACTTGAATCTCAGCGACCAAATTCTATACAACAACTACCTGCAGTGCAGCAACGAGAGTGGTCGTAGTCATCAACGTTCATAATCAATTCACAGCAACACGAGTCAATAAGTAAAAGTAGTAAAAGCAGGAAATAATCATAATCAATTACCATGTGATCCTCGCATCAGTGGTGACAACTAAGAACAACATCGAAACGACACTTGCCAACTCACTTTTAAATGAGAGATACATCATACTTTCATTTTTTATGAGTGGATTCTCAAAAAAAAAACAAACCCAAACCAGTGCCATTTCTACTTAGGACATCAACATCTGCTCCAGGGTTATAATAGTATGCCAATTTGAATTTGGATTCAGCTGATTCAAGGGTGGTTTATATAAATGGAAACATAGAGTTCAATCAAGGCATCTAGTCTCTGTCTTTTAACTTTCTTTCCAATTCATACAAACATTCTCTATTGAAACAACTATCCTCAAAGAGTTTATAAACAATATAGTAAATAATCATTAAAATATCAAATGTATTGCTCAAACCATTTATTTTTTGTTTGTGTGTTGAGAAAATTAACCGAGGTACTAAAAATTTGAGTTCAAATTGACAGTTACAACAACTAGTATAGATTTATGATTCAAATTCTAGATCACAAACAATAGTGTTCAAATGATGTTGTTGGGGAGATTATAAACTTACCATAGTTTTGAAAATAAATCGAACACCCTATTGATGGGGATCATTTTTCAATAGAGACATGTTGTATTTTTATTCAATCATCTGTGAACATCATTTTTCTCACACCTAATTTGAAAACAACAAGTTTTTATAAATGATATGTATATTTTTAATCAATATTTGGTGCCCATCAAAAACCTTCCTACCCCACAAATGAAGAGTGAATAGTGATGTATATTTCATTTTTTATTTTTTTTTTGATTGTGTGGAGAATTGACTTTCCATAAAAGTAGACTTGTTGGAAATTCATGTAAATATTCCAGTAATCAATCAGAGATAATGTTTTTTAATGTTTGCAATCAACAGAAGTTGTTATTTATAGCTTGAAGAAAAAATGAGTGTGATGGATTTTTATTGTTTGTAATTGCTTTAAAAGTTTCTAAAAGAGAAGGCGGTTTTATTGTCAATTTTGTATGATCAATAAATTTACTATGAAATTGAGTGAGTTGTAGAATAAAAAATGAGATTTAGATAAATCTATTTGAAATATATAATATTTATATATATATTGTAAATAATGTCAAGTGAAAGTAAGAATTTAAGTTACTTTCTAATTTTGGTATTTGAAGACAATTGATCGGTTACCGATATTATGTAGATTCCTTATATACTTTTGGAGAAAGGGATTTGATTCAATCAACTAAAAGATATGGTTATTGATGGGTATTATCTGAGGTTGAGGCTTAAATCATAAAAAAACAAAATATTAAAAATATTTAAAAATAGAAAAAACACCAAGGATATCAACCAAAATAATAATAATATTCTTTCAAAATAGTATTAACATAGTAATATAGTAATATTATTCATTAACATTTATATTCGGATAATAGTAAGTGTTCAAATTCTATCTAGATCTATTAAATAATGAAACTAAATATTTAAGTGAAAAATTGTAGTTTGCTGTTAGATTCACCCTATTCAGTTGAGTTGCTGTACAAGATACAACTTTGAGGATAAAACCATCGATATAATAGGTAACTTAATATACTAAGTAAAGATCTAAAAGAGTATCAAATCAAAGTGTTTATTGTTAACCCTTTCATACCAGATGCTAGCACCAACAAATACTATGTGTTTTGTCATTTGAAAAAGTGAGTGTTCAAAATATTGTACATCGTCACCTCTTCACACAATATTTATCTAATCAATTTCAATCAAAAACTAGTATCTTTTTACATTGTTTAACTATACGGGTGACAATATCTCACCCATTATTAGCTCTTAAACTAGATAAACAAGTTCATCTTTCAATTTTGAAGAATTGATATTTAATCAACTAGAATGACCATATGAAATCTATATATTGGAAACTCGGTTTTATTAAAATGGAAGATAAATATTTAAGATATAAAGCTAATTATATATTTGAAGCCATCTTGTCTGGTAAAATTTACTCCCAGTATCAATTCCGATTTGAAGATGGCAAAAATGATACCGTAAAAGTCTACACAAATGAAGAAGATGCTATCAACAATTTCTGTATGTATCTAGCTCAAAGAATCTTTTAATATTTAATATTAACTTTTCTATCTATAGATCATGATAAATGTATAGTCATCATTTTATTCTACTCATCTCAGGAAGAGAGAGATAAACCAAAACAATGGACTAGAGTTTGCCATCAAACAATTTACCAAAAGAACCGGATTTAAAAAAGAATTCCATCTCAATAGAGAGCCTTCTCCTTTTTCTGGAAATCTTTCACTCTCATATATTACAACAAAGCAATACGATACAAAGGAGACCAAGGATTCTTTCAAAATGAAATCGAGTTTCCAGCCAAACAAAAGAATTAGGCAGACAAAGGTCATCTCCAGAAATAGATTGTCAAGTTACCGAAATACCAGGAATCATAGAGACAGGTGATCTAAATAAAATAAGAGTGGTCATGAGAAACTACTATGAAAAGAATCCAATTAAAATGGTCTCTAATGATGGAATGAAAGCTACCAAAAAACAAAACCAATGACCACAACAATGAAATTCCTACTTATTCTACTTCCAATTGTTTTTGTTGAACCTTCAAAAGTTCTCAATCCAGGTAGACCTTTTACTCAATATAAAAAGCCATACACTCCAGAGAATCGTCATTTTATTCAATCATTAAGAACTGGAATAACTTTGCCAGGGGTATCAAGTATCTTTAATTCATGTATTTCTAATCCAATTTAACAAACTTATCAATTCCAATTAAAATCATGTCTATATTATATTTTCAATTTCTATTTGATTGCTATTATTATATTAGTATTTAAAATATAAGAATGTGTCTCAACTTCAAAAGAATTGAGTCATCTTAATAATTTATCTATAATATCATTTAAAGGAGTTATAATAAAATATAATATTATAGATAATTAATATAAATAAAATTAAATCAATGATATAGAAATAATCAATTCTCCATTTATCTAATTATTCTTTATTACTTTTCATTTATTATTGTTGTTCTCTTCAATTTGATCAAGTTCAAAATAAGAAAAAATAAATATTTATTATTCACTACATAATAAATATACATTAATATAAATATATAAATAATAGATTATTATTTATTATTTTATTGCTAGTAGATTTTACCAAAACCTTGAAGGTTTGTTATCCATCAAACTGTTACAAAACAAACAAAATACAACAACTTCGAAAAAAATAAAAAAATTTAAAAAAAATTAGTAATTTTTTATTTTACCTGGAGTAAAGTTGGATATTCAAAGTTGGCTATTACCCAAAAGATAATCTATCTATCTCTATAGTTATATAGTTAGAGTTTTATTTATATTACTATTCTATTATTTAATTATATTTTAATAATAAAATTATAGTTCAACAACTTGGAATAGTTTCCAAGACCTTGTAGATAGCCATTTTCTTGAGCAATAAATAAACCCAAGATATATCATTCTTTTGTAATTTATTTGATATTAAACTTTATTATTTATAATATTGTTCCTTATTATAATCTTTCAATATAGATAAATGAGGAAATGTTATTCGTTTAAAGGAGTATTTAGAAGGTTTATTCTTATTAATCTTTCTTTGGTTGAAAGATATAACTTTCAAAGTTAAATCAACTCAATTCATTATAGAACAACTACTAATTCTAATATATTATTTAAGTGGTTTATTTTTATAACAAATAGGTTAATTAATTCCAGTTGTATATCCCAACCAAGACTATCAAAATGTTGAAGGCATAAAGAAACTAAGCTGTTGATTAGGGACAACTGATTTATCCTTATTTGAATGATGCTTAATGGATCTTAGAGAAAAAGGTATTTAAATAGTTATTAAATTAGACTATTCATAATATATATATTTACCAATATGTTTACTATTATGTCACTCAAGTAAATAATAAGTATCTCACAAGTTTATGTATTATTAATAACATATCAAAAATATATCAATAATATATCATTGACCTATACTTTATAGATTAATAAATACCCTTTGAGGATTGGTTTTAACGAAGAGAGTAAGTAGGTAAAGAAATGTTCTTTCCTCTTCTATTATTTTGAAAGTAGTTCACAAGATCATTATAAGTAACAAAGTCAATATCATGAAGAGTATATTCAAATTTAAGAATAAATAAAAAATTTCAAAGATAATAATATTTATCAATAATTATAGAGTTACAAAGATAAAATATATTATTTGGATCCTATTACTCAGAGTTTCAGAGAGTTGAGTCACCAAAATCACAAGTGACATTGTCTTCTTTTAATCTCTTTATTAAAAATTTATATAAAGTTATTAACATCCTTTATTTGGATTTATTTAAATAGTATATATATCTTTTATATACTTTATAAACGTAATTGTAAAAGACAAGATCCATTTACATTCTATTTATTATTAAATAAGAAAAAAAATAAACAAACAACATTCAATAAAAATTTGATGAAAAAACAATATTCGGAAACTTGTTTGATTTTGTTTTGATTCAAAATTTTAGTCAATACCAAATCATCAACACCCAATAGTATAAACTCTGTTCAACCATTCTTCATAGCCAAACATACTAAACAAACTTTATTATTGTTTATTAATGTAGAGTTTATTAATTTCTAGGTTTAGTAAAAAAAAGTTAAACTCTTCTTTTCCTTTTTGTAAGTTGAGTGATCAAGTTCTCATTGGTTAAATATAGATCTACTGTTGTTATCCAATTACTTTATTATCGTATTTTTAGATCACTCTTACATGTATGAATGAAAACTTTTACATTTCTCTTAATGTAGAGCTGAGCTAACTTCAGGTCTTTTAGATTGTTTTTAGACAAATCTCAAATAATTATCAATTTAAATTTAGATATTTTACAAACATTCCATTAACCAATCATTCATCCATTAGCCCCAAAATCAGCAACACATGTGAACAAAGTAAGGTTGTTTTTTAAATTTGTAATCTTTACTCGAAGTCCTTTTTGTTTCCTATTTAGGAAGCTTGTTTACTCCAAAACTTCAACACAAAAATTCTTCATGGATCTCTAAAATAAGAAAACTTGAAGGTAGAATCATCGCTCTAAACTAACTTCTAACCTCTTGAACTCACTGGACTCTCAAAGTTATTTCGTTCTAAATCAAAACAGATATTACTTAGTACCTCTTTTTTAACTCAAAAAATTCTTATTAGAAAAGCTTCTAGAGCTAAATGAATAAGTCTAGGACATGAGTGATACATTATTTCGAAAACAGGTAACTTATATCTTTGATCAACTCACACAAGGTGGGATACACAGTGATATTGAATTGGATACAGGTGACGGCAATTATCAATCGATTAGAGTTTATAATAATGAAGAAGAGTCTTTCAAAGTTGTAGGCAAGTATGGTTACTATAATTTTACAACTTTTTCTAACAATTCTATTCTGTGTATAGAGAATGATTCTACAGTAGTGATTATACTAAACTATCAAGAATCAAAACCTGATCTTAAACGATGGAAACGACAATATGGTGAATCAGGTGCCTCAACTTCATACTGTCCAACGGGAATAACTAGTCAGTACAGGTTGTATAAACATATTCCACCGTTTTCTGGGAAAATAGGTCTTTTATATTTCAAAATAACAAGAACAGATATCGATAAACCGAAAAGAATGATTGAAATCAAATATCCAATTGAATTAGAAAACCCTAATATCAAAGAGATTTCTCAAGATTTACCAAAACCAACTTGTAAGGTAAAAGAAGGTTCTGTATTCATTCCAACCCCTGATTTAAATGTTATCAGAGTTGTTATAAGAAATTCTACCATAAGAAAGAACAACCAGTCAAAAGTCCTCCCATGGAGCCAGAAAATAAATACCCTTGAAAGTGGACTTGATCCAAAAGAACCAATAGGCAAGGAAATAAAATTTCATCCTTATAAAACCAAAACAATCCTCTAAAAAATCAAATAAGGACAACAGCAATAAACATTAAAACTAAGTATAAATATCATTTTATTTAAAACTTAATTTCAATTCAATACTACTCTATCAATTTGAACATAAACAAAAAATGATAACTTCAAATTCTAAAAATCTTCCCTCCCAATTTTAACCTAATAGAATTCTAATTGTAATTTATTTAAAATAAAAGGTTTATAAAGTTTTTATGTTATTATTATTATTATTATTATTATCTATATCATATATATTTAATTAAAAATGTATAGAAAAGAATATAGATTTATTTAAGAGTTATAGTTGATTGATTTTAAGATTTTATAATGGATCATTGGAACGGAATCTTTTCCATCTAATTCTTACTAGGATAAGATTAATGAATGAAATTGCTAATGCAACCAATGAAAAGGACCATCCAATTTGAGGTCCCCATTTTTGGTATGTATTACCTAAGGAATAAGATCCTTTGAAAGTTTTACAGAAATAAGTTTTTCTCGGTGCATAAATTAGATTTATAAAAATATTCTGGAATAATAATGAAAGTAATTGAAGTAAGAAGTTGGGAGAGAATTGTTAGGGTTGAAAATACCAAATTGCCTTCATATACTTTGGAAATAAGTTTTCAAATTAGACACTATTAATGTAGTGAACTGAACAAAAAAGCACACTATTGTAAAATATTGTAGAAAACCAATGCCAATAAGAATTGTGCTATTTTCTGTTGAGTTATATTGAGATATACCACAGAATATTGAGTAGTTTTTAGGTTCTGAATGAACCTATAGTTTTGATTAGGATTAATGCTTATTCTAATGATGAAATATCTAAAATACCTACTCGATTTCTATATAAATTATATTGAGATTCATAGAATGTTTTTTCAATGTAAGTCTCAATACTACCAATCATATGATATCGATCCAATGAGACCTCCGAAAACCAAAAGATTGATAGATAATATAATATAGAATAGTTTATCAGTTTGCATTTTGAATAATAATTAAATAATGAAAGATTCCATTTTAGAGGAAAATGAATGTATTTATACTTATTTAAAATACAGATTCATGTCATATAGAGATAAATAAACCCAGGTGTCAAATAGAGAAAGGTCCCAGGATAGAATAGATCTTTAAATAATTATCATAGTAGATGTATATTGGTTTAATATCTTCCTTTGAATAACAATTATAGAATCAATTTTTATTGTAAACAACAATAAATCAACAAAGTTTTGATTTTGTTTTATCTCCAAAGATCAAAAGGATAATATTATGATTTTATCATTTTTGTGAAATTTAAATTAAACTCTTGAAAATTTAATCATGATCAATAGGTATACTCTCCCAATCAACCAATACTTAGTTAATAAAGAATTCTTGATTGTTATTTTTCAAATTGATAGGCTGACAAATAAAAAATAAATTCTTATTATTTATTTAAACTATATTTTAATTTATACAAATAATAACAGTTAGATAAACTTGGTAAACTAAAAATACTATTTATTAAAATATTATTTTTAATAATATTTCAAAAAGTATGGATCAATACTTTGGTGGCTGTTGGGCAACATATTGTGGTTGTTGATATTGTGGTTGTTGGTATTGTGGTTGGTATGGTTGTTGTGGTTGTGAATGTCCAAGTGGAGCATAAATTTCAGTGTGGCAGTGGTGGTGGTGTGCTTTGTATCTTCTGTAGATGGTGGCAACATTAACAACACAGAGAGCCAAACTTACAACAGAGAATGCCCATCCAGCACCTGGTCCCCATGTTGTCTCCATTCCGAGGATTTCTTCCTTTCCAATGAAACTATCACAGAAACCATAGTTGTAATAATCACAATTTCCGTTTCTTCTGAACATACTATTGGCACCAAGCAATGCGAAAGTGGCAACAATTTGGAACAAGGTCATAATGATAGCAAAGACTCTGTTGGCATTAAGAGAATTTTTATGGAATTTATGGTGGGAAACAAGGAGAGCAATGAAACTAATTACAAAGAAAAAAGCAGAAAGATATTGGAGTACACCAATGCCAACGTAGAATTTACATATATCAAGGTTCATATTTTGAACATAGATTGTACTTGATGCAGAACCACCTACAACCTTTTTGATTTTAGAACAGATTCAGGACAATTATTAGATAAAGTGGTATATTGAATTAATATTTTTAATACATACCCTATTTTTGTACAAGTTATATTGGCTCTTTACGAAAACACCGTAACCAGTATCAGTTTTGACTTCGTACCAAACACCGGCCAAAGAACCAATCACACTAATAAAATAGTAAGCCATTGATAATTAGACAACTGTAGAACAATCTTTTGTCTTTGGACATTTTATTTTTATTTATCTCTTGTTAGATTATATATATGTTTGGTATATTTTATTAATTTATTATGATGATACTTTAGTTGTTGCTTTAAAGGTCATTTTAAATAGAAATATTTAGAGTGATTTAACATCAAGGTACAACACCTGCCTTTTTGAGAAATCAAGGTTTAGGGGTTATGTTTTATCTTTTTTTTTTCAACTATAAAAATTGGGATTCCTGATTTTTAGCAAAAACTATCTTTTGATCTTTATGATTAACCAACCTTAATATCAAAGATTGTGACATCAAAAATACAAATAGTTAAATAATTGGAATTTATTAGATATTTGAGGTGGGAGGATTTATAATGTGGTAGGCTAAATGATTGTATAAGTTAAATGATTAATTCTATGACATTCCTAGGAATTTAGTCTTTAAATTTCAATGGAACTGTTGGAAGCTTGGTATTTTTTGCCTTAGTCGGTATCTTTAAGGTGGTCGATATCATAAAAGTCAAGTCAGGAATCTTTGCCATGACTTCGTTAAATGGATTGTTACCATTGGTCCCGAATCCCAAGATACTCTTTGGTGAGTCCACTCCAAGAAGAGTCGATGGTTCCGTAATACCCAAATTAATTTTCTTTTCTGAATTTGGTTGTGAGTTTAGATTATCGATAAAGTCAAATGATGTGGTAACAACAGGAGGAGTATTTGTCTTTAACTAGTTATATTTTAATAATATAGAAAGGTTAATTCTATGTAGCAAATTCATAGCATATTAATTTGTACATACAGTTGTACTTGGTAAAATAGAAATATTGGATGATGAAATTGGTTGTAGTGGTTGAATTATATTCTCACTCTCTACTTTGTTGATCTGTTTGAATGGGTGGATGGTTAGCCTAATGAAGGATATTAAATTGAGATTGAACTTACGATGTCGACTGCCTCTTGGGTAAGCCGTAGTGACTTGATAAAACATTGCTCAATCTTTGTTTTCTTTAAAATCAGTGGGGCTGGCGGTGCTACAAATCCAGATTGCTCTGGCTTTTGATAAAGTCTGTTGTCAATAGATGATTCTTTCAAAACATCTTCTAATGTTATCCTTGTTGGTTGTTTTGGTGATATCGAAGTCTCTGTTTCTGGAGTGGTTTGTGGTGGTGGTGAAGCTGTTGATATTTGTTCAAATATATTTTTGTTGTAGTAATTTTAACATATTCTCTTTTAACTTGGTCGAATGTTGTTTTTGTAGAGGGTATTGAGTCCTGAATAAATAACAAAATAAGTATGCCGATATATTGCAGGAAAGTTTAATACTACATACCCTTGAAGTATATAATGGAGGTGGTTGTTGTACTTTTGGTGGTTCAAATGTTGCTGATGCAGTTTGATTCTCGAAATCTCCAAAATCTCCAAATTCATCATTGTCGTTGTTTGACGTTTCATTAAAATCTCCAAAGTCACCAAAATCATCAGCTTTGTCATTGCCAGACTTTGAATTGCTTGTGGTATTGAAGCTGTCAAAGTTGCTGCTTTTATCTTCTCCTTTGAAATCACCAAAATCACCAAAGTCATCAAAATTCATCTGCCTTATTTTTGTCGTTGTCTATCGATTCAAAACTTTCTGAGACCAACACTTATTGCAGGAGTCTGTTGTACTAATCTAGTCATTGGTGGAGTAAGTGGTGCAATATTTATAGGTGGAGCGATAGCATTAGGACCAAGGTGGGAATCAAGATTTAAAGGTGCCGATGCTGATTTTTCCAGGTGTGCCGATCATGGTAGTGCTCTGGTCGAAGCCATCAAAAGTATCAATGTTGCTGCCGACTTTTGGTGATGTAATAGTTTCATCTAAAAGATCCAGTGTAGCATCATTATTATGAGTGTCGAAAGTACTGAATTGATCTATATTGTTTTTCATTTGTTACTATTGATGGTGGTTCATTGAACTCTACTATATCATCGTCAATTTGATGCAATTCCTCCTGAACGCTAACTTCCTCCACATTTAAAGCTTTTTCAACTTTTACATCTTCCTCTGGTTGTGTAACATCTGACACAACTTGTACGGGAACAGGTGGGGAAATGGATTGTGTAATCTGTTGGATATCAGAAAGTGATAGCTCTTGTGGCTCATCAAAGTCGAAATCATCGAAATTGTCTTCGTTTATATTGCTCGATTGCTCATGCTGATGATCCTCTATATTTATATTACTAGATTGCTTTTCATTGCTTCCAGGAATATCTGAATCTAAAAAGTCTTGTGATTCTACTTTTTTGTTTATCTTCGATTTGTGCTTGTTGATGCTCAACCTGATCACTATCTAAATTACATTGTTGTGGTGATTGCTGCTCTGATGTTGTTATTGATTTCTCCACTTCAATGTTAGTTGTAGGTGCAAAGGATGAAACCATCATTGATCTCAAGCTTGGCAGTGGATGTTTCTTCGATAATACTGCTTGAAACATAGTCATTGTTGCTTGTGGTTGAATCATTTTGTAAGGTTTGAAGTGGAGCTTCCGTTAGAGATGGAGGAGCAGGGCTAGTTATGAATTCATCAAACTGGTCCTCATTTGATTTCTCTGTTGGTACTTTTTGGCTGGAGCTTGTTTCGAAACTATCTAGTTCGTTGGTGGAGGAAAGTATAGTGGCAGTGACTACTTGTGTAGAGCTAGTTACAAAATCATCAAATTGATCAAAAATTATTAGATTTCTCTGGTTGTGCAGCTAAGCTGGGACTTGATACAAATCGTCGAATTGATCGAAATAGTTTGTTACGTTTGATTTCTTTGGTTGTTGTTGTACATCTAAGCTGGGGCTTGATACAAAATCGTCGAACTGATCAAAGTCAGTTGCTTTCTCTGGCTGTGCAGAAAATGAAGGTGTTGAAACAAAGTCATTGAATTGATCAAAATCATTTGCTGTGTTTGATTGCTGCTGTTGCACAGTTGTGCTAGGTGTTGAAACGAAATCATCGAATTGATCTAGTTGTTGATTAGTTATTGATTGTGTTGTTGGGGCCAAAGACTCGAAATCAAAATGGTTACTATCAGTTTGCGATGTTTCTGTTACAAGTGGAGGTGGTGTGGATGATGATGTTGGATGTGCTGTAAAGTTTGTAAAGTCATCAAAAGTATTGTCCTCCTCTTGCTGTTGATTTTCCACTGGTGATGAAGATATGTCGCCACTTCCTCCATTTTCATCGCTGCTGTTTCTGATGCTGGTGCCGGGTATGTTGTTGTGGTAATATCACCAAAGTCGTTGTCGTCGTTTTGCGATGATGGAGGGATGGTGCTCTCAGTGGAAGTGGATGTGAATGAATCAAAAGTGTGATCATTGTTAGCATTGAGATTATGCTTGTTGTTGAACATCAGCATGCTGCTGTTGACACTTGAAGCAGGAGAGAGCTGCTCAAAAGAGAGTGTATTGTCGTGTTGTCCCTTAGCGACACTATTGCTGTAGGTGTCTAAGCTATTGATGGATGGTGTAGTAAAAGAAGAGAACTGGTCAATATCATCGTTCATCTGACTCATCAGGCTGGTATGATGTTGGAGTCCACCGCCACTTTGATTCGATTGTAAAGATACATTTATATTTGAAGATGTTGTAGAATATTGATCAAAATCACCAAAATCATCCATTGTTGCTGCTGTTGCTGTAGTTGCTGTGGATGTTGTAGTACTATTTAAATTGTTGCTGTCATTGATGTTGTTGCTAATGACAGTGTTCTGTGGCTGCGGTGAAGAACTGAATGTAAAATCACCAAAATCATCTATCAATGTCGATACAGATGATGTATTATTACTATTGCTGTTGTTGGTGGTGCTAGAAAGTGATGAGAAATCATCAAAGATAATTTGATGATTGATCTGGTGATTGGTTGACTGTAGAGGCGGAGTCGACTCAAAGTCATCAGTCAATGCATTGAATGTCTTTATTGGAAGTTGGTGCTCAATCACCAGAGGTGGTGGTTTATCTGAAAACTGAAAATCACCGAATCCATCATCTGTATTTCCATTCATTATAATCAATCCTACTCTACACTACTCGACTACTATAACAAACTAATATATAACAAGCAAATCTATACAAACTAACTAACTAAGCAACTTAAACTACTACCACTATAGCTACTATTACTACTTTTAACTAACTATCTATCTATCTTATACAACTAAATTACAAGACAAAAGATAAATAAAACAAACTAAAACTAAGCAATATAATAACTAAACTTCAACTACTTCTACTTCTATTTCTTTCTACTTTATAATATCTATGCGACGTACATATAATATAATATATATTATATTATTAATAGTATATATTTAGATAACGTTGTGTTTGAAAATGATACGATTAAAAACACAACACACACAAACAAACTAAATTCAAAATTAATAATAATAATAATAAATAAAAAATCTAACAATAATTTAAATTTAAAAATTTATGCTAGCAATGTGACTCTTGTTATTAATAGAATAGGATGCGACTATGATATTCACTTATGTTTTTCTGACCTCAACTCTGCAATAATATGATCACTGCAGTACTTATTTATTCATAGAGATCATTATTATTTATCATCATTTTCTACTTCTTCATTCATATATTGTTTGTGTTTAAACTCAATACGTATTGAACTTTATATAATGAATGAATCACTCAAAGTTGACTTCCATGTTCCAATTAGTTCAATTGAACTTACTTCATAATATAAATAGTTAAGATTTAAGAAAAAGGATTGTTAGAATTTCATATTGGTTTATAGTGATCCAACTCCAACTCTAATCGCTCATTTCTCAGAAGCCTTAACATGTATACATCATTAAGTTAATAACTTTCTATCTAATCTATCGATGAATTATAATCAACAAAACAATTTAGTTTGTTTTTTCAAATTTATAATTAATCGGTGTTGTTGATGTTGTTGTTTTTATTGTTGTGGGTTATAACCTATAAATCTATCCTCTCATATATAGGATGATATCTAGTTGGAGAATATAGGAGTTCGTAAAATTAGATGTGTGTGGTGTTGCAAATATTATTGTTTTTTGATAAAGCCCTGTTTTTTTGTTTTTTGTGGTTTCTTAATTACAGTCGACTACTATTTTTGGAGTGTTATGACATTTGTAATTGGTTTTTTTGTTTTTTTTGGGTTACTAATCAATCCAACCATTTTAAAACAAGCAGTATGTAAGTAAAAAAATATTTTTTTAGAAAATTCTTTTTACTTTTGATAAAAAAAACAATCCATTCTATAGAATGGCTTGTGATACCCCAGGAATTCCATAGATTAGATCGATAGATATTTAAAACCCAAATGGCATTTGCATAGTTACATCCAATTGAATGGTTGTATTTTGTCCTTTCATAATACCATTTGCACTTTTCACTATACTTATAAATATACTTTAGATCAAACAATATTAATAATAATAGTAATATAATATTTTAATATTATAACCATTTTAATAATAATACAATAATTTATAGAAATTATCATAACTTTTTTAATTTATTCATGTTAAAGTAGATATCAACTCAATAAAATAAATATATATACATCGATAGATTTTTTTTAAATTCATTATTTGTTACTCATTAAAAGTACAATTAATAACAAGCCAATTCAATAATATTTTTATTTATTTATATATGTTTTTGTATTTAGATAATAATGGATTCATTAAATATTAAAACCTTTTGAAACCATTGGTTGTTAGACTAAATATATTTCAACAAATCAAAATTATAAATAATCAATATATATCTAATTTGGTGAAGGACAATCTTGATGGTGATGATAGAAAAATAGAAACATACAACTGGTATCAATTAATCGAAGAACCAAATCAACTTATAAACTATATTTATATTTCAGTGTTCTTTAAAAATTTAGATACCTATTTAAATAATAGTAATAATAATAACAATAGTAATAGTAATATAGAAGTTGTAAAATTAAAATATTTTGATAGTCTTATTTATTTATTTAATAGAATATGTTGTAAAAACTATAGTAATAATAATAACAGTAGTATTAGTACAGATAATTTTAATATAGTTAAAAAGATAATAGAGGAATATGGACAACATTTGGATATTCAAAAATTGAATAAAGAAATATTGTTGTTATGTGAAGTTGGAAATTTAGAAATATTGAAATATGTAAATAACTCTGGTGTTGGAAAACTAATTGATTGCTCCAACGCCATTGATAGAGCTGCCTCTTTTGGAAATCTTAAAATTGTAGAATATCTCCATGAAAATCGATCAGAAAAATGCACTACCATTGCCATGGATACAGCTGCGGAAAAGGGTTACCTCGATGTTGTAAAGTTTCTACATTATAATAGAAACGAAGGTTGCACTTCCAATGCATTGACTCAAGCGGCTGAGAATGGACACTTGGAGGTCGTCGAATTTCTACATAACAATAGAGACGAAGGTTTGAATCGTTTTGAAAGCTTAAATAGATCTATTAGTGGATTTTTAGAGATAGTAAGATTTGTACAAGCGAACAACCGAAATATCCATTACAAGAGCACTCTGGACAATGTTGCCAAGAAAGGACTCTTGGATATTGTAAAGTTCCTTCATTTCCAAAGAAATGAGTACTGTACCACCAATGCTATGGATTGGGCTGCTGAGAATGGACATCTTGCCACTTTGGAATTCTTACATCAGCATAGAATCGAGGGTTGCACCCACAACGCTTTGCACCAAGCAGCCAAAAATGGTCACCTTTCTACCTTTGAGTTTTTATACAACAACCGAAGAGAAGGATCTATCATGCAAGCCTTGGAAATTGCAGTGCAGAACCAACAGACCTCCATTGTAAATTTTATAAATACCCATCATTTATTAATGTAAATAGTAGATATAAAGAATGAAATAAATGACAAATACAAGTTTTATTTAAAAATATAATATATATCTCTATATTTTATTTATTTGAGTAACTTTTTAAAGAATCCAAACATATTTTGAATGAATGGAGGTCTTTGATAGGAAAGAACAGCAATACCGGCCAAAGCTGCAAGTGTTGTGATGGATCCGAACAATCCATATGATCTCTTGGCAACTTGTTTGTTCTTGTCAGCAACTGGTTTTTCGGACTTGGAGACTGACTCTGGGTTGTTCTTAGCATGGATTTTCTGGTTAACTTCTTCAAGATTCTTTTGAAGATCAGAGTTGTCCTTATCAATGGCAAGACCTTGAAGGAAAACAGTTTTAGCTTCCTCCAAACGTTGGAGGGCAACCAAAGCGATACCCTTTCTCAAGTATCCCTTGGTCCAGTCTGGCTTCATTTGAATGGAGAGATCTGCATCCTCAAGTGAACGCTCGAACATCTTCAACTTGAAGAAGCTTATTGAACGGTTACTGTAAACCATGTGTGATGGCTTGTGCTTAAGTGATTTGGTGTAGCTCTCGATGGATTCACGGAAGAAAGATCTCTTGAACAATTCGTTACCTTCGTTCTTGAATTGATTGGCCATCTCCTCGTCGGACAAAACATTTGGATCTGGTCTGTTATCCTCTTCTTCTACTGGTACAACAGCTGGTGCAACAGCTGGTGCTGACTCTACATGATTGTTATTTCCATTCATATGGGTATTTTCATTTTGCTTTGGTTGTTCTGATTCGATTGCTGGTTGCTCTTGTTCCTTCTCGACTACTACAAAAGATTGCTCTTCAACTCTTGGTTTTTCTTCTTGTTGTGATTCGACTGCTAGTTGTTCAACTTCAATCTTTGGTTGTTCGGCTTCAACAACTAGTTCTTCAGCTTTTTCTTCAACAACTGCTACTGGTTCTTCTACTTTAACTGGTTCCTCTGCTTTGACTGGCTCTACAATTACAAATGAATCAGTAATATTTGATTGCTCAACTACTGGTTCTGGCTGTGCTTCGACAACTGGTTCAGCAACTGGCTCTGGTTGTGCTTCAACAACTGGCTCTGCAACTGGCTCTGGTTGTACCTCTACAACTGGTTCTGCAACTGGCTCTGGTTGTGATTCTACAACTGGCTCAGCGACTGGTTCGGCAACAAGTTCCTCAGTCTTGACTTCTTCTACTTGAGTATCTTCAGCGGCAACTACAAGTTCCTCAGCAACTGGCTCAACAAGTGGCTCAGCGACTGGTTCTGGTTGTGCTTCAACAAGTGGTTCAGCAACTGGCTCTAGTTGTGCTTCGACAACTGGCTCAGCAACAGGCTCTTCAGCCTTAACATCCTCTATTTTAGTCTCTTCAACAACTGCTTCAGCAACTGGTTCTGATTCTACAACTGGCTCCTCAGTCTTGAGTTCTTCTGCTTTAGTTTCTTCAACAACTGGCTCTGGTTGTGCTTCGACAACTGGCTCAGCAACTGGCTCTTCAGCCTTGACTTCTTCTACTTTAGTTTCCTCAACAACTGATGGTTTATTTTCCTCAGTTGGTTGTTGCTCATCAGCAACCTTGCTTGCAATCTCAAGGTTGTTTTCATCTACAATGACAGTATCCATCTTTGTTTCTCCAAGTAAGCTCTCAACTTTATTATCCAAATTTGTAAGATCTTCGACTACTTTATTTTGTCTTTCTTCTAAAGTGGTTTGTTCGGAAGTAGTTGCTTCAGTGGTAACTGGTGTATCTACTTCAGTGTTTTCAGTAGTTGTAGTTGTAGTAGTATTAGATTCTTCAACGACAACGGTTTCAGTAGTAGTATTATTTGATTCTTCAGCTGCTACAGTAGGTTGTTGCTGTTGTTGTGTCTTTGTCTTGTTGTTATTATTATTATTCTTCTTCTTAGGATTATTTCTTCTGGTTGACATTTGTTAAGCTTTTGATTTATTTATCACAGTAGACAAACCAATTCAAAAAAATGTTTCGTTCTTTTTGGGTTTTTATCTAAAATTATTTATTATAAAAATTCATTTTTAATATTTTTTTCATTATTATCTTGAAAACTCAACAGCACCCGATTACCGTCATTATTATCTGTAAAAGTTGTGTGAGATCTTTTGGTGAAATTATTAATAAATCGAGTTTTCATCCCAAAATTACTCAGTAATTTAATTAACAAATGTGATGATACATCATCATTTGAATTGCAACCTATTTTGACAGGTGTCTTCTTTATGTAATCCGAAAAATTCAATTTCAATTCCCTATCTTTTCTATTTAAATTTATCAATCATTCTTCAACAAATACTATGGCTCTCTTCCTAATTTAACAAGACTTATTAATCAAACAAATATATATAAAAAGAATAAAGTATTTATAGTTATAGAATATTTATTTCTTTCTTTTCCCACAATTGTGTGGGTAGGAAATTAACATCTATATTAGAAAAATTGAAAATAGAAAAGAAATAAGTTTCGTGTTTTTCTAAATTGGACCAAATTGAGTTGTATTAAAAACTGGATATATTTGTTATGTCATTTAAAGTGTTTATATATTTTATGTTTGTAAGTTTAACTATGTTGACTAATGGTTGTATGCTATGGCTATGGCTGTTGTTGTGTTAGGATTGCTTCTGCAGTTTGAAAATTAATTCATCACATAGTTTTGCTAGTTCTTCATTCTCTTTCTCTTTGGATACCAGTTTGGTTTCGGACTTGTTAAGTTTAGCGTTGAGTACGGCCACTTCCTTGGCGGCAACTTCTTTTAGCTTCAAGAGTTGATCGGATGCACTGTCGAGCTTTTGCTCGGCGTGCGCTTTCAATGCGTTGAACCTTGATTGTTGCAAAGCCAGCTCCTTGTTGAGCTGCGCAATGCTTTCCTTCAGGTCTTTATTCTCCTTTCTCAATTGGTCATTTTCGATGAGCGTCTCTGTCAGCTTCGCAGAGTTTTGTGGCATTGGGGCAGGTTGATCGATCATCTTCTTCAGAGTGGACTCATACTGAGCCAACACACTTCGCAGTGAGCTGCAATTCATCACTTCTTTTTCATACTTCATTTCCATTGACTCAAATTCAGCTGCTAGAATCGCGCTCTCTCCTGATGCCTTAATTAATTAAAACAAAGTCTGCAGTTAGAATATCGGTTTTATATAGAATAGCCAAGAGTCTCAGTGATAGTTACCTGCTTCAATACTTCTTTTCTGACTTGGTCCACTATTCGGTCGACATCTTCTTGTGAATAAAATGCATTGGATTGGTAAAAGTTGGGCTGAGGCACATAGTATGGTGGCTGGCCAGCTTGGGAGTGTTGTTGCTGGTGATATGGTGAATGAGGTGATTGTTGATAGTACATTTGGGAATGAGGTATATATTGCTGTTGGGTAGGTGAAGTTGGGTTATTATAGAGGTTGCTATTGTTAGTGTACAAAGTGTTGTTGTTGGAGGAAGTTGGTGGAATCTGTGGTTGTGGAAGTTGTGGTACAGTTAGAGGCTGCTGTTTCTTTTCTACCTCTACTTCTTTCTCCTCTTGTGTGTCTTCTTTTTCAACTTGTTTTGTTGGGGGTGAGCTTGTGCCGCTGGTTGTCTTCTTGGACATCATCTGTTGTTTCATTTTAGCACGCTCTTCGTCTCTTTCTTTTTGTTTCTGCAGACGCTGTCTTTCCTTTTCCTCTTCCTCCGGTGACTTTGATGCTGCTGCTTTTTTCTGTCGCTCTTGAACTCTCCTTCTGGACTCTTCATCCTTTCGCCTTTGTTCCTCAGCCATCTCCTCTTCCGTCATTCCACCTCCATTTGCCTTCTCTTCGGCTGCAAGTCTGTCAAATTCTTTTTGTAGTTCCTCTTCCATCTTTCTCTGCATTTCAGCCTGTCTCTGTGCCTCTCTGTTTGCTCTTTCAAACTCATCTTCCAACTCAGTCTGTTTGTGTTGTGTGGGGATATTTTGTACAATAGCTGCAGTTGATGGTGGTGATTGTACCTCTTCCTGAACATCATCTTTCTTCTTATTATTCATCATTTGTTTCATCTTGGCACGCTCTTCGTCTCTTTCTTTTTGTTTCTGCAAACGCTGTCTTTCCTTTTCTTCCTCCTCAGGAGTCTTTTTCTTGCCAGCAGCTAGCTTTTTCTGTCTCTCCTGTACTCTTCTTCTCGACTCCTCTTCCTTTCTTCTCTGTTCCTCGGCAATTTCTTCCTCAGTCATTCCACCACCATTAGCTGCCTCCTCTGCCGCCAGTCTCTCAAACTCTTTAGCCAACTCTTCCTCCATCTTTCTTTGCATCTCAGCTTGTCTGCGTTGCTCAATCAATATTCTCTGACTTTCGTCTTCTTCAGAATTATCCTGTTGCTGTTGTGGTGGAATATCCTCCACTTGTGCTAGTGGCTGTTGTACCTGTGGCATAGCTGGAGCTGGCTCTGGTTCTTCGCCGACAAGTACCTCTCTTCTTATTGCTATTCATCATTTGCTTCATCTTGGCACGCTCTTCGTCTCTTTCTTTTTGTTTCTGCAAACGCTGTCTTTCCTTTTCTTCCTCTTCAGGAGTCTTTTTCTTTCCAGCAGCTAGTTTTCTCTGTCTCTCTTGTACTCTTCTTCTTGACTCTTCATCTTTTCTTCTCTGCTCCTCGGCTATCTCCTCTTCCGTCATTCCACCTCCATTTGCTGCTTCTTCAGCTGCCAATCTATCAAATTCTTTTTGCAGCTCTTCCTCCATCTTTCTCTGTCTTTCAGCCTGCTTTTGTGCCTCAAGCTCTAATCTTGCGCTGTCATCAAGCTCTTCACTAACACTCTGTATCTCTTCGACTGGTTGTTGAATTGGTTGAGCAGGTTGCTGCACTGACTTTGGTCTTGGTGGTAAATCCTCTACCTCTATTTGATCTTCTTGCTTCTTTGTGTTGCTAACCATTTGCTGTTTCATTTTAGCACGCTCTTCGTCTCTTTCTTTTTGTTTTTGCAAACGCTGTCTTTCCTTTTCCTCTTCCTCAGGAGTCTTTTTCTTGCCAGCAGCTAGTTTTCTCTGTCTCTCTTGTACTCTTCTTCTCGACTCTTCATCTTTTCTTCTCTGCTCTTCTGCAAGTTCCTCTTCACTCGGCATAAAACCACCATTTACTCCCTCTTCTGCAGCCAATCTAGCCATTTCTCTTTCTAACTCCTCCTCCATCTGTCTCTGTCTGTCGGCCTGTCTCTTTAGCTCTAGAGCCATTCTTTTCCCCTCATCCTCATCTTCATTTTCATTCATAACCACATCAGGTTGCGATGTCTGTTGAATTGTTTGAACCTGCTGAACTGGTTGCTCTACTTGATCAACAACCATCTCCATATCTCTATTGGTAGGAGCAGGATTTGATTTCATCACCTGCTTCATTTTGGCGCGCTCCTCATCTCGTTCCTTTTGCTTTTGAAGTCTCTGTCTCTCTTTTTCTTCTTCTTCAGGTGACTTTTTCTTTCCGGCAGCTAGCTTTCTCTGTCTCTCTTGTACTCTTCTTCTCGACTCCTCTTCCTTTCTTCTCTGTTCCTCGGCTATCTCTTCCTCAGTCATTCCACCACCATTAGCTGCTTCCTCTGCTTTCAGTCTTTCAAACTCTTTAGCCAATTCCTCCTCCATCTTGCTCTGTCTCTCAGCTTGTCGCTGAGCTTCGATTCTCATTCTCTCCTGCTCCTCGGCATCCTCATCACTATTTATCTGTGGATTGGACAGATTCGAAGTGGTCTCCAAGCCATCCATGTTGATGACACCTAGCTCTACCAGCTGTTTATATTTAGAGTACTCAGCAGGATCGATTGAAGGATCATCGTCGTCATCCATATATATACCATCATTCTCCAGACCGAGTCGCCCCTTAAACTTCTCTAACTTTTCAATGTCGTCTCCAAAGAATGACATCACTTCTCATTAAACTAAACTAAACTGACCAACAAACAAAACGACTAATTAGTTTGAATCTTCTCCTTTTATAAAACAACAAGATAAATATGTAACTAGAACAACACAACAACAACAATAACAAGAACAGCACACACCCACCCCGGTATACAAATATAGGTACTCACCACTTACGACAATGTCTTTTCTCTTTTCTTTTTAATTTAGCTAATAACAATAGTAATAATAGTAATAGTAATACTAATAATATTTGCTTTTTTTTCTAAATTTATTTTTATTTTGATATTTTTATTGTGATTCTATAAATATACAATTGTAATGTCGATTATAATATATTGGCATATGTCCTATACTGTAAATATAAATTTCATATATATATATTTTTTTAATTTGAAGATCATTATAGTTATTTGAACCAAACAATCATACAGTAATTCAAATTTTACAATATTATTTTTGGAAGTTCGTCTAAATTTTGAATTTTGCCAAAATTTCATAAAATTGTTGGACTCACTCCGCAGGTGTAGGTGGCGTGCTGGGGTTGCGAATCCTCTCACTCACTCTGAGTATGTATACAATGATTTCGAAGTTTTGAATCTTGTTTGCAAATTCTGTTTGTTGGTACTCATGTATGTATCCATACACATCCATCACTATCTATCTATCTACACTACATCTTAGAAACAGGATAGGCTATGATGAATGATCAGAACAAAACGACTAGATACTTACACTTTCGCTTTAGTAAGGAATTCACCCTTAAATAAACAAAAAGAACACACAAAATGTCTGAAGGAGATGTTGTATCAGCTATTACCAACCCAGTTGAGAAGGTAACTGACCCAATGGTTGCCCTCCAAAAGGTCCTCAAGGAATCTTTGGCCTGCAGCGGTGTTGCCCGTGGTCTCCACGAAGTCGTCAAGGCTTTGGACAAGAGATCCGCCCGTCTCTGCGTCTTGGCTGACAACTGTGACGAGCCAAACTACGTCCGTTTGATTAAGGGATTGTGCCAAGAACACGACATCCCATTGATCACCGTCGAAGACTCCAAGTTGTTGGGAGAATGGTCCGGTCTTTGCAAGCTCGACAAGGAAGCCACCGCCCGTAAGGTCGTTGCCTGCTCCTGTGTTGCCATCAAGACCTACGGAAAGGAGTCTGATGAATACAAGTTCCTCATGGAATACGTTGAGAAGAACAGAATCTAAATGATTTAAATTTCTTAATAAATTTATCTCTTTTAAAAACCAAAACCAAAAAAAAAACAACAAACAATGACAAGTGTACTATTCAACTTATTTGATTGTAAATTATAATCTTTAATTCCATCTAAGTTTTGTATTATATGTTTACAAGTAGTTTATTGATTTAAACAGCTGGAGTACCAACTGGTGTCTTGATTGTTTTTGGAAGGATTTTAAGATCTCCTTGAGATGTTACTGCCCATCGTGAGTTCTCTTTTAAGATCTTAGTATTTGAGGTATTTCTATTAGTTCTTTATTATTTTTTTGAGTTAAATTGTCCTTATGTTTTTAAATACCTTTTTATTGAATTGTTTACCAAGCATTTTCTCGATTTTTGCGTTTTGGGCAGCTAGTACTTTAGATCGGACAATCTTCATTGGAACTACAGTACCTTCTGGATACTCTTTGATTGAATTCTTGATTTCCTTTTTCCAATCTAATCTCTTGATTGCAAGTTTCTTCTTTTCATTTTTCTTTTCTTTCTTCTTATCTTTCTTCTTATCCTTTTTATCCTTCTTTTTGGCTTCTTTTTTCTTTTTCTGAGCCATCTGCATCATCAATCCTTCATCTGCCATTACATTTTGATTCAATAAAGTATTCATTGGTGGTACCAATGTATCAACATTATTATTATTATTATTTGAATCCATTTATTTTAATTGTTAATAAATTAAATATAAAATTGTAATATCTATATATTATTATATTTATAATAAAATTAGAATTAAAGATATATAATTTGTAATTGTATACAAAATATTAGTTTAAACAAAAGTAATTAATTGTTTAATGATTGTTTTATTGTTTAAGATCTATAAATCTGTTGGAAATTTAAATTAAATTGTTGTTTCATTAATGTATTTGGTGTGGTATTAATAAATTTTATCAATATATTCATTTAATTTCCAAAAGCAATTCAATTTATTTATAGGACTTTTTTTTGAATAAAATGTAATAAAAACACACTTATCTCTATTTTAGTTTTGATAGAGATGGTGGGTGATTGATGTAACTAGGTGTTATTAACACCTTCTTCTAATAGTATATTGATAGTTTATTGTATCAATTTATCCATTGAATAATATCCAACAATCATAGTAGTATTTTCAATTAGATAATTAACAATGTATTTTGGTAAAAGGGATATTACTTGTTATATTATATTATATTAGATTGAGTGTTGGAGGAGAATATTGAATGATTGGTGGTTGTAAGTATTTGGTTTGGTAACCTTGTAATAGTTGTAATGGAAGTGTTTGGAGATGATTACATTCAACGATTGTCATTCAGAAATGAAAGTATTATATCGTTACCCTTGAAGATTAATACTTGTATTCTATCGACCATATTGGAGATAGCTTGGATTGGAAATTCAGATATTAATGAAGCTGATTTTATATTGATTGGAAATTGAATTAGTAAATGAATTAGTAAATGGGATGTAAAATGATATCTTATCGATCTGTTGATTTTATACCCCAAGATATCATTTGTTTGGTTCTAGATTTTGTGTAGATGGCAAATCCAATTGCAACTACGCATATTGAGAGTAGAGAGAATGACTCTTCAAGGAATTCCTTTGGATTCAAGAAGATAAAGTCTATTATCTTTTGGCAAATGGGAAAGAGATTTTGTTGATTGGAAGGAAAGTAGCATTCTAACGTTAATCCTACAAATTCATCAAGTAATGGTATTCTAAGGTAGTTTCTAATAATATCAAGAAACTCTTTTCTCCCATTATATATTATTAGATAAGTTCTAATGAATGGATAATAGATTGATAGATTCTCAGCACTTACCAAGTTCAATCTTCATATAAGTACCATACTCAAAGAATGTACTAATGAGTCTTTTATTTGTTGGATCCGATTGGGTTTCATTCATCTTTGAATTTATAAACATGAACCCATGATAATAATGTTAATGCAGGGTAGTGAATGTAAATGTTCATAGTCTTACCTTACAAGATATTATTAATGAACAAATTGCACATTGAATATCATAGTTAACATTATCTAATTTGTATTTAGATTTATTTGAAATCTTTTGATTGGTGTCTTTAAGTCCTAAATATCTTTTTTAATAAACTATGTCAAAGTTAAAAGGAATAACAACATTATATAGATATATTGTTAATTTAAAGATATACCATATTGCATAGTGAACATTGATTGTATTTATTTTGAATAATCTTGCAATACTATAGAGGATCAATATAATGGTATTCTTTGGATAAGGATAGAGAGAGTTATAGTTCTTCCAGGTCTCCTCTCTCATCATCAATAACTTGTAGGTATCCTTAAAAGAAAAAAATACTTGGGAGTTCTGATTGAATCTATTTTCAAATGATATCATAGTATCAATAGATTATCTATTTGTAAGATATGGAATAAAATGTAAATGATGAAAATTAAATATTTATATTTATTTTTTATTATGGTAATTAGCTCTTATTTTATTCCTAGTAATAAATTTATTCATTCTCTCATGTAGTACTGGTTGACTTGCTTGTAATACATTGGGATCGGTCCATGTTCGTTCCGAAAATGCTGCAACAGGGCTATCGATGAGCATATGGTTATTCTTTATCCATTCGCTTGTAATCAGTAGTTCTCCTCCCATCCAATCGGCATCGGTAATTAGTTTGTCACTAAAATAGATATCTTCCCAAACATCAGAAAAATCTCTATAGTTACTTTAGTTGGTTATTTATAGTTAGAAATGAAGATTTAGTTGTAGTTGATAAAGTTTAAACTTACAATGGATCTTTCTCATTTAAGAATTGATCTAAGCTCAAGGTAAATAGAGATCTAGTTGGAAATAGAGTGTCTATTTTTCTGTTACGAGGAATTGACTCCAAAGCAGTATCATTGTAGTCATATTGAATGATTGTGTTGTTGAAAATAGATGGGAGTCTTTCATATTCACCAAATTGGACCACCAAACTAACATCTTTTTCATTTTAGGAATCTTATCATTTCTTCTCTATTCTGGTTGATATAATTTAATGCATTGGAGTAGTTGTTAAGATTATAACTATTCTTTAGGATTTGGCCCAAGCAATTCTTTAGTTTCTCATGAAAGTTCTTATCCGATCCAATGTTTCTATATAGAATATTATTATGGTTATTAAATATTTCTAATAAAAACAAAGGATATCTAAAATTAATTTATACATACAAATATAATTTACTATTTCCACCGTTACTGAATGTGGACAATAAAGTACGAAGAACGAGTTCTACTAGTTGTTTCGTTCTCTTCAACTTAATTTCCATTGGGTTTAAATCTATAATACATTTGTTGTTGAAATCACTCTGATTAAAATTATTCAAAATCATGATACTATTATTTCTATCATGGATTTTAAGAGTTTCTAGTAGTGGAAGGTCTACTACAAGTTTGATTCTATGTAGTTCCAATCTTTTCCTAATCATGTTGTATTCAGTTTGATTGTAATACTCTCTTTCGACATGGTTGGTCCTATTGTTATTTACATTGAATAGTTCCAATTGATTTCGTTCAGAGTTGCTAAATTTCCAATGAAGAAAATTTAGTTTCAGTGCGCCCATTTGGTCTACTATATTGATAAAGGATTCAGTAGGTAAGAACTGAGTTGTAGTGTCAAGATAGAGTCCTCGGTGTCTCAATAGTGGTTTGTCATAGATTTCTATAGGTATTTCACAAATCTTATAGGAGTTTGTTTCATTGGAAAAATGAAGTAGTTGACCAAAAGAGTGCATTCCATATTGCAAACCACTGACAGATTTCGAAGAGATCCTTGGTGTCATTTCATCAATGACAATTGAATACGAATCTTCATCAACACCTTCGCTCTCCACATATGGATCTTGGAATAATTCTTTGGGGATTGCTTCCAACACCACCATATAAATATCAGTGGTAATATTCTTTGCCCTACTAAGATAGGTTGATCTCCAGACTTCCATAAATTCATCAAGATTAGCACGATCCGCCTCAGTGGCGATTCCATGATGATTTTGAACCTGAAACATCAGATTGGATCCGATGGTACGACAACGATAAGTGCCCTTCTGCTTGCTATCAAAAGAAATGTGGTTGGGCCTTGGCATGATATTGGATTCCCACCTGTAGTCTTTTGATCCTCGATTCCATCTGATGCTTCTTGATGACTTCCTCATAGTGGTTGAAGTCCTTTGGCTTTTTTGCAGGCTTGGGGTCGCGCAGTATTCTCAGTGTATGCGAGCTACCATGGTTATTTTCGCTGCCACCTGCACTGTACGATGTATAGAGTTTCGAAAGATTCAACACCAACGACAATTGTATGAAAAATAGAAACAATAAGTATAAATGACAATGCTTTCAGCACAAATGTCCGGTTAAATCTTATCATTTCCATTGCCAACTTTCATTAGTATATCAGTTATTACTACAATGGAATAAAATAAAGATTAGCAATAGCTCATTTTTATTAAAAAGTAATAAAGTGTTTGCTTGATAACAATATTGTAACGCTATTAAAAGTAAAAATTAGCAAAGAGGTGATGTGTTCATATTATTTATTATTAATTTGAACATGTTGTGTGTTAAATTTTGATGAACAGAAAAAAGAGTAATAATAATGATAATAATAATATTCAAACACATCACCCCAAACCACACATCTTATATTAGATGGTTATCAGTTTAATTTTTGGAAAGTGGAAAAAAACAAAAGGGTAGAAAAAACTATCTTTGCAATTCACCAAACTAAATTAATTATTATTATTATCATTTGCTTATTTATACATATATGTAGAATTAGTAAAAACAAATAGATATAAAGATAGCAAGTTAGATTAGTAATATAATACAATACAATTATTATATATATAATATTGATAAACTTACGTCGCAAGCCATTGGGTGAATCAAATACATTTATTCAATTGTCATTATCTTCAGTGTCGGTAGACTATCATTAGAGAGCAGTTGTAGTGTCATGTCATTGAATTGGTTGTCGTCGAAATTGGGTGGTAACTTCAAGCAAAAGAGTGGAAACAACAGCGATAGCAATGGCGCGGGCAGTGTCATTAGCTCTAGTATTTTCCGCTTTTGGGAGATCGCTGAGCAAGAGCGAGTTGGATGTCAACGATCAGTATGACAATAATGCAATTGGAGTTCTCTCCAACTCTGGTGTTTCGTCGTCGAAAAGCAATGGAAATGCCAACGGAAATGCCAATGGGTTGTCATCTTCCTATTCGGCGTTAGCCGACATGTCGTCGCTGAGCATTGGTGCACGAGAGCTCATCGATGTCGCATTTGAGCCTTTCGTTCGAACACCAAATGGATGCGTGGTCGACCATCTCGTTAATCTATTTGGTATAGGCGCAGACACCAACTGCTATGCCAACTCTGCCGAGATCAACGATCGATTCCATCACCCTTTCAAATATATCAAATTCAAAGCATTCACCTCTGCATGTGCGATTGACAACAACGCTCAGTGGGACCGACAATATGTCGATCGAGTCGTACAGCTAACAAGACAACTGAAGGCATTATACCCAGTAAGTAGTTGTAGTTACAGCTGAGCCATAATAGATATCTATCAGCCCATATTGATTGATCATCAACATTTCTAGATTGGCAAAAGCATACTATCGGCAATAGATAAAAGATACAGTGAAGATGGTCAGGAAATGATGAAGATGACAGGATTATATGTGCCCAATGACTATCTGTTGGACATTGTACAAGATTTCTCAGATCTATTTGGTATGTCAATATGACTCCTATTGGCCAGCATAGCTTAGGTGTTTGTTAATCATGATTACTAACAATCTTACATGTTTCTAGTTCCTTGTATTTCAATACATCCATATAGAAAAGATGCAATAGATGAGTTATTGAAGTGGATTGTCAGAGGTGTTTCGTTTTGTAAGATGGCTACCAATATCCATGGGAATAGATATGGACAATGAATTGTGTTGGTATGTTGATTTGAGTGATTTCAAAATGCAATTACTGTTCATTTTTATTAACATCAATGATAATAGTACCTTTTTTATAAGGCTTTGGTTGAGAATGATATTATATTATTTGTACATATTGGTAATGAACATTCATTGGTTGAGCCTCCAGATTCAAATTCAGAGCTTGGAAATCCACTTCTCCTTAGAAAAGCACTGGATATTGGCGTCAAAATAGTTGGTGTCCATTGTGGAGGTGAAGGAAAGTCTGTGGATTTTGACGGACCCAAAGAAAACCATTACACCAAACCTACATGTAAGATAGATAGCCAACAGTCCATTTAAATTTTTAAGATAGATTGCATTCTAATTTTAATTTAATATTACAGTTATTTTTAAGATTGATGCATGAAAAGAAATATGAAGATAATTTAAATTGGAGATCTGAGTGGTATTGTTGCATTCCACAGAGTAGATGCACTGGTGCCACTTCTAGATCACCACTACCTCCACCACAGATTTATTTATTCGAGCGACTATCCAATTCCTGCAGTAAACTTGGCAGTCATCACTACGCTGCTTGCCAACCGAGGATTGATCAGTCCCGACCAAAGAGATCTCGTCAATGAAATATATAAAATTCAATTCGCTACTCTTCGACATTGTATTGAAGAGAATAATTAGATCTCCAATCACAGGAAACAGATTCAATCTATCAATATTCAAAGTATGTTAAATCCCAATTTCTGATTTGTCATTTTCTAATATTTCTTGACATCCATATAGGAAAATAAATTCTTTGATTCACATATTTATGGAGATTTCAATTCAAGTAATACTTCAACCAATGTACCAGTGAAGTCCACTAATCAGTCTCCAGTACAGCTCTCTTATAATACACCAATTTTAGATTTGGTAAATTTGAAAGATGACGATTTTGAAACTAGAAGAATATACTGATTTTTAGTGCGAACCCTATAACATATACGGACTGTAAAATAATATAATTTTGATTTAAAAATGGTTTACTGGAAATATTCTTAATTAATTGAATTTTCATTTGTTCAATACTTCAATTGTTATCCATTTATTTTGTCCAATGTCTAAATGGTTCGTTAGTGAATGATCAACTCCTTCCTTAGAATACCAAACAATAGCAGATAAAGAGGATTTTAATGCATTGAATCAATGATACACAATGAAGTGGTTGTTGGTTGTTAGGCATCATCTGATATCAAGGTATTAACACTGAACAACGAGAAGTTAACTTTCAGAAAAAAAAATAGAATTAAAATTATGGTTAGTTAATCTTTATGTATCACTAACCTCATTTGCTGCAAATAAAAACAATCATAAATTTCAGAAGTCATCAGCAAATTTCGCGTGTAACCTATTGTTTTTTTAAAACTATTACCAATGAATGTTGCAAAGATCAAGATTGAAAATTCTCTCAACAATGAGAAGGAATGGTGCATAGTGGGGTATGGCATTTTCAGGATTGATTTGTTTTTTTGTTTTTTTGTTTTTTTTGTATTTATTTTCTTTTAATTATTAAGCAAAAGGTTTTCCCCCTAATCACTCTACAAAGATTACTTTATTTATAAAATAAAATAAAATACAATAAATATCTCTTCACTAAATAGATATATATTTTTCATTTTATAGTTATTTTGTTTTATCACTAGCTATTTAAAACTATATTCAATATTAAATAGATAGATAATAGAAATTGTAAATGAATAATATTTAATAGGTAGATAGATAGAGATAAACCACATTAATAAAACTAAAGGTAAAATTAAAATGACAAGATCTTTGCTAATGGTGTGGTTGTTATAATGTGCCAACAGTCACATTAATCATTAGTATTGAATTGAAATTTTTATTAACACCTTTTTTGCTATTCACTTTATTGTTGTTGTTGGTTGGTTTTAGTTCATATTCAATAGTACATATACGACACGTCACATTGGTTAACTCAAGTTCAAATTGAATCAATAATATGGAAGGTATGTATTTGTCAACATGCTTGCAGTCTCCCAAAGGGAATTGCTGTCGGAATATATATATAGATAGAATAGAATAGAACAGCAGGTGCTAATTAATGATTGAAAAATGATAGCTATTAGTTGTAGCTCATCGTCTTCCGATGATTCCACCACGGTGAAGTCGAGAAAATCAGGACATACCTCGGTTCGAAGAAAATTGGTTGACAAGCAAAAAAGAAATATAATGTTGATGGCGCAAACCAGAGCTCTTCGATGACGATGAAGATGGACTTTGACATCGATAGCAATGGAAAGACGCTATTGCACCATGAGGAGGAAGAGGAGTACGAAGCATATGATGAAGCTGGCGATGACGATGACTTTGACGACGACGACGAGGAAGAAGAGTCGTCTGGCTCGCCTGTAATCTTCGGCACTTCAACCCACTACAGTCATTGAGAAGACCTCGGTCAATGGCGTCGAAAACGATAGCAGAAAACCTCGACAAGCAGCAGTCATATAGCACAGCATCATTTCTTGTCGGATTCAGATGCAGATTACAATCCACTCCAGAGTCAGGAGGAAGGTGACGAAGTGCCACTTGTCAAACTGTTCCAAAAGTTCCTCAATCATGAAGCACTCAAGAGTCTAAAGCAAAGACACGCTCAGCTAAACTCGAAGCTACTCAGACTCAAGAAGGTGGTGGACAATGTAAAACTAAAAGACAGAGGACAAAAGCTAAGAAGAGAGAAAGAAAAGATTAAAGAGTTGATCAAATTGAAGAAGAATGTATGTATCGCAAGAAATGGTACAGACCTATTGTATTGTATGTATCACTGACATGGTACTATCATCATATATAGCAATTGAATGATCAGATGAATGCACCACCCTTCTTGAGACTTATGGACAAGTTTGCTTTCACATTGGGATTAATTGTATTGTTGGTTTCAGAGTTTGTTTTATTGCGTGCACCAGAGTATATGTATGTTTGGTACACTGTCTTGATATTCCCATTGATGGCCATACGTTTCTTTATGTATCATCGTGCAAAGTATCACTATTTTATGTTGGATTTCTGCTATCTGTGTCAATTCTTGTTGATTTCCTATTTATTTGGACACCAAGTCATACTGGGCGATCGAGTGACTCCAGCATTTTTCAAATTGGTTTTCGCTCTGTCTAATGGTCCTCTGGCATGGGGATGTATCGTTTGGCGTAACAGTATGGTGTTCCATGATGTCGACAAGCTGACTTCAGTGTTCATCCATCTTTGCCCACCCATTGTGACATTCTGTCTTCGTTGGTATCCACTCGAATATCCACTCGAATTGGCATGTGGTGGAGCATCGTGTGAACTTACTTACTCTGAAGCCTATGTTGTGCCCATCCTCCTCTACTTTTTCTGGCAAGCATTCTACATCATCAAAACAGAGTACATCGACGAAGTCAAGTTGGCAAATGATCAAGATATCATGACATCATCTCGTTGGATGTCCGTCAAGCAGCCACACCCAATCTACAGATTCTTGCAATCAAAGGGAATCAATGTTTCACCAGTTTATCATTTTAATGTGTAAGTACACCTATAAATACCAATGAAACTTCACACTCAACTAATTAGATTACTCCAACCATAATCAAAACAACTATAGGTACTCAACTTATCTATACATTCTTTACATTACTTGCACTCCCATTGTTTATGAATTCGTTTATTGCACACGCATCATTCTTGTTTTTCATATTTGTAGCAGTATCATGGAATGGAGCCTGCTACTACTTTGAAGTCTTCAGTGAGAACTACAACAAGAGATTCAAATCTGATATGGGCAACAAACTTGTACCACCATGCAACAAACTGAAGATTTCATCCTTCTTTTCCTTTGTTAAATTCTTTAGTATCTTTTTTGTATCTTTGTTTTTATATCTTAAACTAATTCTATAAATGAATATGTCCAATTAAAAGTAATACTAAAATAATCATATATAACATACCTAAAATAAAAATCAATCTTAATTTATTAAATTTCTAATTTATGATATCATTATTGTAACCTGGAAAGTCAGTCAAACACAACCTGTTTTGGTGGAGTTTGAAATTTCATTTACCATCATTTGTTTTAAGATATTTAATTTTTTAATATTTTTTATTTTATTTAGAATTGATTTTCACCCACCACCCACTATCATATTTTATTTTCAATCAATCTTATAAAACTTTATAAATTAAAAAAGTATTAGTAATCATTATATATAATTGTTGTAATTATAAAAGTATATATTTGTAATACAAAATAAAAGTAAATAAATCATAAATAAAGAAATAAATAGATATAATTTAGAAAGATATATATAAGATAGCAAAAAGATAGATAGATAGAATTTGAAAAATGTCAATGTCAGTACCACCGCAAAAGATTGATTCAGTTGAAAAAGTATTGGAGAAATATATCCCAGAGGAGGAGCTAAAGGAGGTAAAGCGTATTCTTTATGGTTTGAATCGTGGTCAAATCGTTGAGTCCTTGCCAATTCCTGAAAATGTTGCTAAACTTGCACAAGCTTCTAATTTCGAAGTTGTAAGTTCAAAGTAGGTTTTATGTTGCCAATGTAGTAATTGGGATTGCGTTGAGTTAACACGATTGATTGATTGATTGATTTGTTTAGGATCACTGCTGAGTTGGAGCAAATGAGAAAGCCAAGAATTGTCAAGATTGGTATCATCCAAAACTCGATTGGTGCTCCAACTACTGACCCTGTACACGTTCAATATATGGCCATCCCAAAACAAGATTGAAAAGATGATTGATGCTGCCGGTGCTATGGGTGTCAATGTTTTGTGTCTCCAGGAAACCTGGCACATGCCATTTGCTTTCTGCACTCGTGAAGATACCCTTGGGTTGAGTTTGCCCAACCAGTAGATGGTGAAGCCACTCAATTCATCCAGAGAATGGCACGTAAATACAACATGGTCATTGTCTCACCAATGTTGGAGCGTGATCTTGTACATGGTTCCACTATCCACAACACTGCAGTTGTCGTTGGAAACAATGGTAATATCATTGGAAAGTCACGCAAGAATCATATTCCACGTACCGGTGACTTCAACGAGTCCACCTATTACATGGAGTCCACCCTTGGACATCCAGTCTTTGAAACAGTCTTTGGTAAGATTGGTGTCAACATCTGCTATGGACGTCATCACAACCTCAACTGGCTTGCCTATGGATTGAATGGATCCGAGATTGTCTTCAACCCATCAGCCACCGTCGGTGAGCTCTCTGAACCAATGGGGAGTCGAAGCCAGAAAACGCAGCCATGACCAACAACTATTTTGTCGGATCAATTAACCGTGTTGGAACCGAGCACTTCCCCAACGAATTCACAGTGGTAATGGTAAGCCAGCACACAAGGACTTTGGACACTTCTACGGAAGCTCCTATTTCAGCTCACCAGACAACTGCAGAACACCAGGACTCAGTCGTACAAGCGATGGTCTCAACGTATGCGAGGTCGACCTCAACCTCTGCCAACAAGTCAAAGACAAGTGGAACTTCCAGATGACCGGTAGATATGAGCTCTACGCCCAGTTCCTAACCAAATACGTCGATCCAAACTACCAACCACAAATCATCAAAGACCCATCCCAATAAACAAATAAAGTATAGTATATCATATTAAACCAATCTTTAATAAGCAACACAAAGACTTTGGCAGAAATAAGGAAATGAAAAAAATTTTTTTAAAAATTATTTGATCAAAATTTAATTGCAAAAAAATGGAAAACGAACGATTATATTTTGACTTCTGAAAATTATAGTGCTAAATTTTATATTATAATTATAATTAGTTAGATAGATACAGATATGTCTAAGAGAAGTTTGACATTTAAGGTGGTTGATGACGTTGGTGATTGCTCACCTTGTGTGTTGAACTTTCGTAGTGGTCCACCACCTGTACACTTCCTCAACGATAAAGCTACAACATTTCAAGTCATTGACAAACGCAAAAGAAGAAGCAACGTGTCTTGATTGCAAACAGTGAGTCGATAGAATATGAAACAGAACGTGCAACTGGCAGTAAGCAGTCAAAGAATCAACAGCTTGTCATTGGTAGATACAATGAGAACACTGGCAAGATCGATTTGATCCCAATTCCAGATGTCTATCAAGTCAACCAGTCGATCATCGGATACGTCAAGAGAGAAGAGGAGAACCATGATGAATTGTCATTCTTGGACAAATCCAAGTTGTTGTCAACCAGTTTTGGTTCTAAACTCTCCAAGAAGATCATTCACAAGATTGAGTCTGAAGACTTGGGTACTCTTGACAGCGAGAAGACTAAGCAGATGGCAGATATCGCCAAGAACAAGAACTTGACCGATGAAGTCGAAGAGAAGAACCAAGATTTGCCACTCTACAAACCTTGAGACAACTGAAACCAAGGAAATATATCCAATCGAAGAGAGTAAGTAGCTATTATCAATAGCATACTATTAGGTTACAGTTACTAACATTGTGAACGCTAAATAGTTATGCCACAACAAGTATACTTTGCAATCATCCAGAAATATTCATTGGATATGCCAAGTCAGGACTCGGCACCAGAAGAACATGCCAAATACATTAAGAAGAAATTGTCCAATCTACTTTATGTCAAGAAGAGAAATGAAGACGACGAGTTGGTTAATGCTGAAAAGGATCAAGATGACATTGAACACGAAAGTAAATACTTACCTATTTATATTATCTTAATATGTATGTATCATCAGAGTACTCGAAAGCATTTGTAGCATTGTACTAACAGTCGCAACAACAATAGCTTGGCAAAATAATAAGAGATCATATACACTTGAAGACATTTTGAAGCAAAATAAAGTACCACATGACGTTTCCAAGCATATGTTGTATCTCTTTGCCCAACAACAAGCCAAATCGTATGTACTCATCAATTGATGATACTCAACTGCTACTCTTTACTGACAATATCTTGTTAATTATTATTATCACAGTAAACACAAGATTGGTGATTCAGAATATGCTAGACTTATGAATTATGTTGTTATTATTTACATTACATTTAGAGAACTTCTCAGTTAAATCAGAAATGATAAGCTAATTGCTGAAGCATTCAAGATGCCAGATTACAAGTATGATAATATTGATATGACCCTTTAACAAACAATAACTAATACTATTAAAATAAACTCATCATTACAACAGACTTGAGAAGCATTATTCTAGAGTTGGATGTAACGTAATCAGAGATAAACAATATAGAGACTTCAAGTTGAAGGCCCCATTGAAATTTGCCCGAAGTACATGCAAAGGCACCAAAAGGAAAGAAGAAATAAACAACAAATAATTTAAATTATAATAAAAATAATAATAATAGTAATAACTACCAGTGAAAAATGGCTGGGGTGACACATTTGTTAGTCTAAGTACAAAAAGTAACAACAATGTTGCACAACTTTTGGAACTGAGCTGGTGGCTGCTTCGCACAATATCTTTGTAAAAACGAAACATGCATTTTATGCAGTCTTTTTCTATCTCGCTATTTACTTTCATATTCTTGTTTATTTACCATTTTCAGCTATTTTAGCTATTATTATTATTATTATTATTATATATAAACCATAATATAGTATTAGAAGAAGATGGTATCAAAAGCTGAAGTTGCCAAAAGCATAATACCAGAGGTGATTGCTGGATCATTATAAATGGAAAGGTAAAGCATTGCTGCTGTTTTGTTGTTTCTTTACTGTTATCACTAATCGCAGCTACTTGTACGGTTAGGTATTTGATGTAAGTCATTTCCATGACTTGCACCCAGGAGAAGGTATCAATGATCAAATACATTGCTGACCATGCTGGTAAAGATTGCTCAGAACTCTTTGAGAAGTTCCACTCTACAGACGAGCCTTTCGAAATGTTGGAAAGTCTGAGGATGGAAAGACCGAAGGGAATTGTATATATTGGTGAATTGGACGATGAATAAGTGCATTCATCTACATTCCAATAGCATATTAGAAAGTCATATAGTGCGATAGTATTAATAAATAGAAAGAGAATATTTGTCATTTTATTATTATTATTACAATGCCATTGTAACGATCGTATGGTTGATGAGTTGTTGGATGGTTTGGTTTTGCCTGTTGTTGATAGGCGGAGGAAAGCTCTTTCAAAATTTATATGCAACCTGTACAAGAGGATACAAATGAATCTTTAGATTTTGTTATAACAGCACAATTACATCTTCGTCTTAAATCCAATGCAGCAATATCCATGTTGTTGTGAATGATTAGTATTTGTGTTTGGTCGATGACTCTCTTTGTGATCTCTGCTTTTGATCGCTCCGTGAAATAGTCAAACAAATTTGGTAGTGGTACATTCTCTAAATGACATGATTTGACAATCTAGATTGGAGTTAAAGTTAGTATGGCGCAAGTTGATACATTGAACACTATCGTGGAGAATACTAACTGATTTAAGTTTCAATCCATTGAAAAATCCAATCTTTTCGTCAAGCGATGGAAGTAATGGCTGTATATCTCTGTAGAATTTTCCAATATTGAACAGTCGGTTGATTGGTCGCGATTTGATGGTGTCGGTGTTTATCAGAATAGTTGCAAATCCACAGAAAGCAGATGGTCGGATGCTAAACATTCCGTAGCCCATGAGATTGAGCAGTGGTTCCAAGCCACTACCCACGTTCACTGGATAAAAGTCGTCAGAAGTAATAGAGCGGTCAGTTGCCCTCTCTACTTCTTGGATCAACTCATAGGGGTCGTTGCAATTGATTTGGAGGTCTGGTGACTCTGGATCTTCGAGGGTCAGAGACGATGCAGTTGTTGCTGAAGTGGATGAGGTCGACTGATTGCTCTGTATCACCATCTTTTTTTGGAGTGATGCCACTATCTCTTTGGGCGGACGCTCCAATGACAATATAATGATTCTAATCAAATCGTTCTTTGACCGCAATAGCTGAAGGATTTGGCTGAGGTTGGCAAACTTACGCTCGAGTGCGATTGTGATAACAGCCTGGATACCACTATATTCGGAAAGGATTGATAGCAGCTTTTGCATGTCCTTTATGAACAGGTCTTCATCGCCCTGCTTCAAGAAGTACTTCAATGCGGGATAGACTCGACCCAGCAAGAAGCAGCTATTACTTAAATGACCCAGTGAATTCAATCTCTCTACTGTGACCTCAACTAAAATTGGATATCCAACCAAAAGCGATGTAATATATATAACTCTGTCATTGATCTTCTGGACTTCATTGCTACCTTTAGCGACCACTTTCAAAGCAAACTGTTGTTGTTCAAGCGACAAGATATGTTAGCCACGATTCCCTAGCTGACTGACATGACCGAGCAGTATGCAGTACGTACCTTCCTATGCTTCTGATACATCGATTGAAACTGTTTAATATTTTGCAATATCTGATCCTCACTTAGGAATTCACCATTCTGGAATATGTTCAGCTCTATTATCAATGATTGCTGCACAGTTGAGTTGCTACTCTGGTTGCTTATGGCTCCATTGCTATATTTAGTGTATAGATCTTCAATGTCTTGACTTTGTTTCCTGTCGTTCAATTCAAATGAATAGCTTGCTATCTAATATCAACATATAAAAGTTAATACCATTTTGGCAGTTGGATTCAATGATGATGATATTTACTCTGTTGAAGAAATCCAAAGATGAACAGTAGAGTGTATAGTGGGAGGGATGCCTTGAGCAAATTGACTTTAGGTATACTTTATTATCTGATTTCGATACGACTTGTGCATCTGTCAAAACCAAGCCTTTTCTGTCTACCAATGTACATTTTGGACAATAAGTTTTAGTTGTATATAGGATCTTCTCTTCATTATGACGAGTATGTGATGATGATGATGTTGTTGTTGTTGTTGATATGGATGACATATTCCAATAAATAATATTATTGTTAATATTATTCTATAAATTGAGATTATATTTAGGCTTGCTATATAATAATAAATAATATATTAGATATAAACACACACACACACACAAAGCAGTCAACCTAGCTAAGCTTGTTGAGTAATTCCATAGAATGTCAAATGTCAACTTTGATTGTGTGGTCCTTGCTTGCAAATAATGCAATAGTCAATAACTCGTTTTTGATTTGCACCTGCCAACAGAAATTTCGAACTAGTTTTAAAAATTAATAAAATAATTGTATGGTAATAGTATAACTAAAGTGTATTTTGTGATACAATCCTAAAAAAAATAGATATTTAGATTAGAAGATCAATAGTTCAAAGGGATAAAAACTACTTTATTATTTCTCTTTATTATCATAAGTAGAAATATGAAACAATATTATATGTTGTTTATTCATTTTCAAATCAAAAAATAAGACTAATAATACTATATTGAAAGCATTGATTTTGTTTTAAACAATGTATGCAGTACTGCCTATCATAAAGAATACAAATTGAGAAGTAATAAATATAAGATATTACAATAATCAACATGTTAACCCTTGCCAATTAATAATAAGTGTTTTGATAATTTCAAAAAAAATCAATGAAAATTTTTAAGAAAAACCCAATAACACAATTTAGCCTAATATTAAAGATTAAATAGATTATGTTACTTAGGGTTTGGTTAATTTTTAAAAACAAATTAATTGTTGTTGTTATTATTATTTTAATATTAAGCTTTCTTTTCTATTTGTAGATTTATTTTTATTTTTGTATACTAGTATATTGCATCGTATTGTAAAGAGTGTTTTTTTGACACATAATCTAAAATGGAATCAAAACCTGTCGAAAGTGACATCATCACTACCACACATGAAGGTCACACCGAGGAAAACACTGAACTTACTCAAGAGACACAAACAACTCCAACTTCAAGCAATATCCCTACTACTACTACTACTAATACAATAACCCCCACTGAACAACATCAACCACAACCACAAGACCAACAAGAACAACCCCAACCACAAGAACAACAATCAGATTCAAACAACAACAACAACAATAATAATAATAACAACAATGTAAATGTAAATGAAACAAAAGTAGATGTTAAGGTCGAGCAACCAGTTGAAAAACCATTTGAACAACCAGTTGAAAAGACAGTTGAAAAGCCAATTGAAAAGCCAGTTGAACAACCAGTAGTAACAGCTGAACATCTAGTTGTTCCAACAGGACAACCACCAAAAGTTCAAGAAGAGGAATCATTAAAACCACCTGTTGTGTTGATCGATCGAAAATGTCTGAATCACTCCGATAGATTGTGCGATGCATATTGTAAGGACTGCTATTTGATCATTTGTGAGCAGTGCACCAAAGAAGCACACAAGCAACATCAAACTATCGAAAAGTTGAATGTCGAAGAGTTGAAGGCATTGATGCCAACGGTCAATAACTTTACTGCAAGCACTTTGCAGTTTAAGGATGAGCGACTTCACCTTGCAAAGATGTTGCAGCAACTCGAGGATAGCTACAAGTCATGTCGTTCTTCCATTGTGGAGCAGTTTAAAGACCTTCAGTTCCTCATTAAACAACGTGAGATGAAGCTGGAGAAAGAGATTCAGACTGATTATGAACAATCAAAGGCTGAGCTTTTGAAGCGTATTGGTCAGCTCGATCGTGAAATCTCCCAAGCCGATCCACTCTTTGGACCATCGAAATCCTTACAGTCCGTAAGTTCCCAGGAACTTTTCGACAACAAGCGTTTTGATTTTCTTGAGAATTACTCACAAATCAAGCTGCTTCCCCGTTTTGAACATGGTCCACCCACAGACTTGACCATCCAGTTTGACCTTAAAGTCGATCTTGACAAGCGATCCATGATTACTAGTGAAGTCCAAACACTTGGACTCATTACTACCTCCAAAAAAGTCAACTCAAGCACCCTCAACCACCACTACGCCAACACCTGCTTCGCCATCTGTCGTTGCCCCACCAGTGTCGCCACCAACTGTTACAAAGACTCGTGACACTAAACTCAACATCACCAACCATTTATCAGCCAATGAGGATTCAAGTATTTCTATTCAATTGGTGGTTGGAACGAGAATGGATGCGATCTTACATCGATCTACAAGTACGACGTTGAGAAGAATGATTGGAAATATCTCTCATCAAAAGGACTATCAAATAGCGAAGGTATCCCATTTGTCTCTTCCTCTTGTGTCACCGATGGTAAATATATTTATGTATTTGGAGGTAATTACGCAATCACCACCTACCGTAGATTCAACCTTAATAAGCAACAATGGGACAAATCATTGGAGAAACTCAATCGTGGAGGTGGTGGAATTGCCGCACAATATGATGGAAAGAAGTATGTCTACCTCTTTGGTGGTAAAGTACTCGAAGAGACCAAGCAGTATCACCAAATCATCCACCGCATTGAGAGATTAAATACCTCCACCAAGCAGATCGAACATCTCAGCAACCTTTCACGTCACAAATACACTATCTACCCATGCTTCGACCCGGTCAACGGATACATCTACTTGGTTGGTGGACAGGTCGTAAACGGACGTGCTTGCAAAGAAATCGAAGTGTATGATACTGTCGAGAATGTTTGTACTGTGTACTCATCACTCAGTGCCGGTGGATTGGTCCTAGGTGCAGTTATTGATGGTCGTTACGAATCTATCTACTATATCACATCGACACACTTTAAGAAATTCACAATCTCCACAAAGAAGTTCGAAACACTCGAATTCCCAGTACTTTCAAATACTACCTGTCGTCCATCGTTGATCTATGATTCAAAGACACGTATTTATCTCTTTGACCAAAATGACAACTATGTCTATGACATTCCAACAGGAAGATGGAACAAATTTACCTATACCAGAAAAGGTTGCCCTTTGTGGACAAGGTATGGTTGGATCAATGATTTAAACGTTATCATAGGTAATAATAATCAATATTTGTAAAATGTATTTTCTTTTTCTTTGACTTTAATAAACTCTCCAAATATACTTTTATTGTATTAATTCCAAACATCTATAATTATGTCTGTTTGACAAAGATTAGAAATCCATAGAGTAATTTATTATAAATATTTCTGGATAAAATGACATTTAAAAGTATCCAATTATTCTACTATTCTTTTTTCTTAATGTTTACTCTTTCACCTTCATAGTTTACTGTATTTATCATGATATCAGTTAGTCTTTTGTAGTGTTTTGCATAATCCTCTACTACATTGAATCTAGGTTTCTCAGCTTCCTGAAACAGTTGACCTCTGAAAATTAGATTTTCTTTTGTATAGATTCTATCATGATTATATGCTACAATAATCTTTTTATAATTCTGGTTAGAGCTTTTTCCTTTTTCTTATTGGCTTTTTGTTTACTAACTTACTTGGTTGATTCCTTTAGATTCTACATAGTATAACTCTTTGAAAGAATCTTTAATATTCTTTACAATAGGAGGATCCATTCCAATGAGGTTTTGAATATAGATTCCATTGGGATTGAGCATTGATGATAGCCTCTGAAATGAATCGTATGTCAACAATGAACATGGAGAGGTAGCACATCCATCTTGAATAATTAAGTCAAATCTTTTGTGGTGCTATATTTCTCTAGAAACTCTCGACCATCACTTACTGTCACAAAACAGTTATCATCTTGTTTGAAATTTGTATATTTTTCTGCAATATTAACCATATTGGGTAACATCTCTACAACCTCTATTATGGCATTGGGAAAGTGTTTCTTCAAGTAGGCAGGAATGGTAGCACCACCTAAACCAACCAGTAGAATAGTTTTGGGGACACTCGTCAGAAATATCAAAGAAGAAATGACTGCTCTTGAATATTCCATCGGTAGGTATTCAACATCCCCAACTTTTATTTCCGACTGTCTAAAACCATCTACACTAAATTTAATTTGTCTTATTGATTTTCCATTATCAAATACATGAATTCTTCCATCTTAAAATTGTTACCAATTTTATCCATAATATCAATATTACATTATAGTTAAACTTACCTACATGGACTAAAGAAAAGGAATCTTTGTGCAATCGAAAATAGATTACAACTGTAAGACAAATAAATAATAGAAAAAAAACTATAGGTTTCTTTAATAAATTCTTTTATATTTTAATATACATTTTAATTAAAGTTATTCGTAACAAATACCACAAATAAAAGTTCATTCCATCCATTAATCAACTTTATTGTGATCATTTATATACTACAAATTGGTCAATTCATTTTCATTTTTTTCCCACAGCTGTTGTACAGTAAGTAGTTATCATATGGTGTTTATTGAATATTTATCACATATTCATTGTTTTTGTGGATTTTTTATTTATAGATAGGTGATGATTTGTATCTAAATATCGATTTACCCTTGAATTTTAAAGAATATTTTGTTTTAAATTTGGAAGAAAATCTAATGTATATCAAACAACTTCGCTTAAACAACTAACTAAACAATTCAAATTATAAGGGTAATATTTATTATTGTTTTTCTCATTTTCTTTTGATGATTTCATGTTTTAATTAAAATATTGTTGGGTATTATAAAGTATATCAAGAAAACAGCTGTTGTTCCCCTGCCAGGTTGACATAAATCAGATTTGTTTATGTGGTGTTGATATTTGATGACACCTGGACATCAAATGTCAAACATCAATTTTTTAGAAGGTAACAAAACAATCATCAAAACAAAAACCAAAAACAAGTGCAAATAAAGGGATAAAGAAAAGTTTATTACAGATTTTAGAGATCCAGTTTATCGTCGTCGATTCTTGGACTAAAGTTAGGGTCCACATCAATTGGTATAGGTGGCAATCCTTTGAATAAAAACAATGTTGATTCTCTAATTCCTTTGATGATAGTTAGCCTTTCTCCCAGCAATGTTACACCAAGTTGTTTCAAATGATCTTCTGTTATATAATGTAGTACCGTTGTATCTATTTCCTCTTCAATAAACTTATTTACAAATTTAGCCATACCTATGTTTGTCAAAAAGAATTTGATATCTTTTGAAATAAACAATTAATATTAGCCAACTCTAGTAACTATTAAATGTCATGCATGTGAACTTACCTCTCCTTTCTCTATCGGTTAAGCAACTATCTTTAAGCTTGTCAGTTGGTGTTTGTACAAGTAAATTTGTTAAATCCTCATCTTTTGTTTCATTATTATAGCTGATGCTATTATTATTATTATTATCCTGGAAATTGACTTTAATTGGATTCTGCTTAATTTCTGTTGAAGTTATTGTAGTAGTTGTTAAAGCTATGTTATTATTATTATTGTTGTTGTTATTGTTGTTATTGCTGTTGTTATTAGTGTTATTAATTATATTATTTGATTGTACTTTCTTTGCAATGGATTCTATTGTACTTGAAAGTAAAGTTTCGTCTGCTGTTGGTTTAATGAGCTTCTTTGGTGTAATTACAATCTTTTTGAGTGCGGTGCTGTTTGATGAGTTATGATTCTTGTCGTCTTGTTTCATTTTGGCTTGGTATAGATATTGTTGGTAGAGTTGGTCGATGTTCTCGATATTCTCGAATACTACCATCTTTTGATACAATGCAAACCATTTCCTCCACCAAATATTACAAGCTTATTCTTGATGATAGAGCTAGAGTGAGCACATCTGCCACCTGGTGTATCGGCAGTGATTTTCCACCATCTCCAGCAACTCACATCCAATCCAACAAAGTCATTGAGAATATGTCCGTCTCCACCACCAAACACAAGCATGTATCGACCAATCATTGAAGCAGAATGTCCTGCTCTAGGTTGTGGCTTGAAAGTATCAGTCCCTGCCTCAACGCCTCCGATGGTGGGCTGTGACCACTCATTTGTAGTGAGATCATAGATATGTAGGTCATTGAGACGCTTTGAGCCAGAATGTCCACCAAAAATCAACAGTCTGTGGTGGTCAATGCTCACCATGGTGTGTCCCCATCTCGGAGAAGGTACCACACCATGTGAAGGCACGACCATTGTCCATTTCAGTGTATCAAGGTCGAGGTAATAGAGGTCGTTGTGTAAACGCACACCATCTCCACCGCCAAATACATAGAGTCGCGATCCCAATACAGTGGTAGCGTGCTTCGATCTGCCTGAAGGAGGTGTGCCCGCCACGGTAGCAGGTAGCTGCCACCTCATTGCTACAGTATCAAAGAAAACAACATCGTTTAGAAATCCAGCAAATGAACCACCACCAAACAACACCAACTTCTTTCCATATGCATTGAAAGAGTGACCATTTCTTGATATTATAAAAGGCTCCTCTTTATCATTGGCAACAGTAGTATGTTGAGCAGCATCATTTTCATTTCCAATTGCTACGTTTGGTCTAATAACTTCCCATTCCCACGTATCTACAGCATATCAATTAGTCTTCATAAGTCTTACAGCAGTAGTAATATACATAAGGACAGTCTGACATACCTATATTGAATCTATGAAGATCATTTAACATCTGATTCTCATCTGTCCATCCACCGAACATATAAATATAATCATCTACAGTAGCACATTGATGAGCACATCTTGGATATGGCTCATTGGTACACTGCTCCGTTCTCCACATCACTTCTTCACTAATTTATCTGTCTGTCTGTCCGTCTATCTTACTGGTTATCTGTGATATTCAGGATACTAATACTATTACTTTAGCAAGTACAATATACAATAAGTTAATCAATAACAATAATATAAATCTATGTTAAATTACAACTTTGTCAACATTAACTACAATAAGATTAGTTATTATTATCAAAATGATAATTTAAAACAGCATGTTATAGCGATTTTTACAAAAAATTCATTGAAATTAACAAGTAACAAACACTCCATTATCAACCCAGTTGAGCTACACTTGGCTGGTAGTTAAGAAATAGATAGCTAGGTACACTTGAATATACTACTAATTATAGTATACAATGATAGGTTGATTAAGATGAATTTGAATATGTTTGTTAATTATTATTATTATTATTATTATAATTTGATTCAAAGTTTATTCTTTAATAAACTATCGATCATCAATTAGTTTATTAGACTCATTGGCTTATTATATTATCTACCAAGTGTTTTCTTGACTGGTACACCATTGTACAAATAGACCATTCCTAATAAAATGGCAAACAAGAAATAGTGTGTCATATTATAATTGGCAAAGTAGGTGCTCAGCAATCGGGTAGTTTCTTTTATGACTGGATGCTTTGGAATTGTGTCAGACTCCACTGCCTAATTGAATGAAATAAAGTTACGTTAATACGTGCTTCTTCTTTCACATTGATCTCTCTGGGAGAATTAATCGGAAATTTACCAATTCCATCATAGTAATGCAGTAGCCCAATGCATGTAAGGTAAAATATGATACTAGGACTGTCAACAATCCAGTAAAGCAAGAAACAAACAATCTAACAATAGATGCCATGTTAATGTATCTTCTTTATACAATTATCTCTCTAAAATATATATATATATATTATAACAACAACTTCAAGCGCTTCTTCTGTTGCTGTTGCTGATTCAGAATATTTGTAAAAAATAAATATTAAATTGGTAAATGAAATTAAATTAAATTTTGAGCTGCATAGGATTCAGATGATGACGCTGATGATCACCACCGTCCAAAACACATATACATAAAGAACAACATTTGTGTGTTGCAACAAACAAATTTTTAGTTAATTCAAATAGCTATTGTGTTAAATTCAATTAATTAAAAACTTGAATATAAATAATATTAACTTTAGTTATGTGTGTTGTCTGAGTGTGTTTGTTTATTAAATTCTTTATTTTTGGTTTGTAATTAATAAAAGTTGTGGTAATCTTTTATTAATATTATTATTATTAATATTATTTTGTAATAATTAAATAAATCCCTGTTGTTGTTGTTGTTTTTTGTTTTTTTTAATTTTTGTTGTTGTTGTTATTAATAGAATTTTTTCAATTAAACAACATCTTAATATTAACGAAACTTCACTTCAATTCAAATTTAATTTTATCTTTTAAATGAAATAGAGATAGGATATCTGTCTTTTAGTTAGTTAGTTAGCCTAGTACCAGTTTGTTTGCTTGCTTGCTTGTTTGCATGCTTTCTTGTTCGGTAGCATACTATCTTTGAGATAAATAAATATGTCTACTTCTAGCTCAAAAACAACTTCACCTTCTGCGACTGCAACCACTACTAGCACAACAACTACTTCGTCAACATCGTCTAAATATTTTAAAAATAGTAGTAATAGTAATTTAAATAGCTCCTCTGGTGGTCTTGATAATAGTTCTCCCGATAATAATACAGATCTTTCGTTTAGAACCTGTTTGAATCTGTTGTCGAGTAATATAGATGAAGAGAGATTTGTGGGTATTATCTTGGTGAAGAATCTCATTAAGCCAGATGATGAATACAATCTCGGTCGTGTCTATGATGCACTCGGTATAGAGTTCCTCTATCGGCTACTTCAGACTCCTAATCTCCCGGGCCAAGACTCAGTATCCTATCATAATGTGGCTGTAACAATCCTATCTACATTTACGATGCTTGACACTACCAATGTAACAGACGACCAAATCGAATCTACTATAATATATCGTATTTCACAACACCACCTCCTACCACAAATTCTTGAACTTACTCTCAAGAACTTAACACAATGGTAAGTGTAATAAACTTATCTTAACACTAAAACTATACTAACCAACTTCATACAAATAGCTCCGAAATCAATTTGCCTCTATTTCAAGAGTCAGCAATGTTTCTATATTCAATGCTCTCGTTTGACACAAGATTGAAAGATCTGAGTAGAAAGAAAGAAAGTAGGAAAGAAAGTTTGGTACAGGTTAATTGTTTACTACAAAAAGAACAAAATATAAGATATTTGGGTGATGTATTGCTACGCCTGAATAATGCCAAAATGTCCCCCATCAATTCACATCAGTCACCATCTACTAAATCATCAACTTCAACAAATACTTCAACACAAGTGAAATCATCACCTGATTCTCAAAGTGACACCAATAATAATATGAGTTCACCAAGCGCAACACCAAAAGAAGATCAGGTGACAACTCATTTGGTGAATCTTTTAAGATGTTTCTACATTTGATCAAATTGCTGTGCTACAACATGCAAGATAGAAATGAATCAAATTCTAAACTATTCAAACATTTGGAACCACTATTGATGCCATTATCAATTATATTCAAACAGTTTAAAAATCCCCACAGATTCACAATTCTCTCTTTATTCATTTCAATTTTTCAATTTGAAGGTTTTCCTTCCCACCCAAACAATCAATCAACCACTTTACTTCAAGCAGTAGAGAACATTCGTGATGGCATAGCCTCGATATTTCAATCAAAGACACAAAAAGAATCTCACCGAGACAAAACTATCATACTTTTTTTCAATAATGCTGGAGATGTTTGGTAGTGATTGGATTATGAAGGTTTCTAACAACTCAAGTATATCTGGCGAAAAACTCTTATTATTGGCAATTCAATATGTTAGAACAGAAACTCAAATGATTTTGCACACACAACCAGTAACAGAAACTATCTCCAACGAGAAAACAAATCTTCTCACAGCTTGCTATTCAATTCTTGACAATGTCATGGCATTTTTGATTAATCAATTCGAATCTGAAGAGAAACCTGTTCTCAGTGCTGATTGTCTCATACAGTTGAGAAAACTACTCATCGACACCAATACTCTTATGATTGAATACCTGAAGGATCTTGCTGAGGAAGCACCAGAGAAAGAGCCAACCCATGTTGCCATTCTGACATTGAAACAAGTTGGACAATTCATAGCGGAAGAAGCCGAGGCAATGTCCGAAATACTCTCTCATTCTCTCAAGATAATATTCGAATATTTCTTACTGTACAAAGATGACTATGGATTTTATTTGGCATATCTATTACCAGGAATTGAAAACTATATCGATGTCAATTCTTTTACAATGACCGATAGATCCAACAACTTTTTCAATCAGCAGGAAGGTCATATGCTCATAGTTTCAATTTCTCAGCAACTATCTTCCAGTGTTAATAACAATGGCCATCGAACAAGACCAAAATGTTCTCAACTCATACCCAGCAATTACTTCTCTAAAATCTTATGGATGCACACCCGAGTTAGTTGGAAATGCTTTTCTTCCACATGCATGCTCAATCCTATACTTCTATTTATCCTATTGGAGCAACCCAATTTCACAATCTAACAAAGGCTCATTCTTTACACTATTTTGTCACATTTCAGATTCCATTGAAATGATTTCAACCAACATCACCCAAGCACTTGGAGACGCTCATAAAGACCGTCAGATATTCCTGATCAACCTCATCCTACTATCTCTATCAATTTTGAAATATCTTGAGGAGGATGACTTTATTTCTACACACAACCTCGAAACACTTTCCAAAGCCATCAATGAATATATTAACTTCTATCAGAGTTTAGAATTGCCACCATCCGATCAATCTACTCTTATGCTGTGGGAGGAAATCAAAACCCATTGGTTAAGCTCAACTGATTGTAAGTGTTGAAAAAAAAACAAATACTTAACATTTTATCATTTTGTATACTAACTTGTTAAATAGTATTATTACAATGCTTAGATAAATTCCCAACTTTAAGACATAAGCTTTTGGCAAGTAGATGGCCACCCCCCGATTTTAATATTCCAACAAATACCAAAATGGATAATCAGACTGTCATTGAGGTTAACAGATCAATCAGTCAGATCATACGTAAATTAATTATGTCAAGAAATACAAGTAGTAACCAATAAAAGCTAATAAAACGAAAACAATAATTTACAAGTAAAATATTTAACTTATATTAATTTATGTACATTTATTTAAAATTTATATATTCTATTAATTGTAATATTACTGTCGATTTCTATCAGATACTTCAATATCTACTATTAAAAATTCAGTACCAACTACTGGCATAAGAGGAGATGGTTTTGTTGATTTGGTTGTGGTACAGAAAACAATGTTCGCCAGCAAACAGTCAGGCATACTGGCACCATAAATCTTTTGAAGAGCAGACATTGAATCACTTGATACAACGACCAAAATATCGTTTTGATGGAAACCATAGTAACGATCACGCTTCAAAACGAATAGACCAAGTTTACCTGGACCTAACTCAGTGAGTGATACTGGACAAGATTGGATAAAATCGGAAAGTCTGATGATTTCGTGGGCTTTGACGTTGAGTTCAGTTTCTAAATTTAATAGTTCGCGCTTGGTGCTCAAAAGCTCTTCTTCACAGGCCATCCAATCTGATACCTTGTCAGAATAGGATTGTTGGAGTAAAGTCGTCAGTTGTTTGTTCTTAGCAAATCCGTTGTCGCTACCGTTGGTCAAGTTGTTCTCAATCTCGTTGATAAGAACTTCGAAACGATTTACGGTAATATCTCTTGAAGTCCAGGTGTTTATGTCACCAGGGATAAGTGCATCCTTTCCAAACTCTGGCTTGAAAGATTCAAGCTTGGTGAATTTATCATTTGTATTTGTTCGTGGATTGACGTTTTGAATGTTAAGTTTTGTGAGTTGTTGAATTAATTGATCGGCAAGTTCAGCACGTGTTTGGTCACCAATATTTCTCTTGCCAGTATAGTTTTCTTTGGATGGAATAGTTGGTGGGACAAGGGCTGCTGGAACAATGGATGTGCTTCCGACAACATAACCTTCTGGAATTGATTTAGTAAGCTCGGTGTTGGTTGTTGTTGTAGTAGTTGTGGATGTGGTTGATGTTGATGAGACTGCTGGCTCTTCTTCTACCTCTTCGACTGCAGGGGCAGCAGCTTCTGCCAACAGTTCGATTGGTGTCTTGTTATGGGCATTGAGGATATAGGTATCACACTTGTTATCCAAAAGCAAGTTAGTAATTGATTTGTTGCTACTAACAATGGATTTGAAAACTGGTGATTCGTTGTCACCGTCTAACAAATTGATGTTTGCACCAGCGTTGATCAATTTGTTGGCGATATTATGACGACCCAATGCAGAAGCCCAATGCAAGGCACTCATACCAGAATGATCTTGTACGTCGATCATCTTTGGATTAATAGCCTTGTAGTGGTCAATGAAGATAGTTGCAATACGTTGATCACCATCCATGGCGGCATAATGGAAAGCAGTCAAACCACGGTTATCCTTTAAGTCAACCAACTCCTCAACATTTTGGCACAGGTACTGTACCAATCTGAGGTGTGCTCTTTCGGTAGCAATGTGTAAACCGGTAGCACCAACATTATCACGAGCTTGGAGATCAACACTATCCAATAATGACTCGACAAGTGGAATGTTTCCAGAGTAACAGGCCATATGGAATAAACTGTGTCCAGTCTTGTTACGAACAGTGAGATCAGCACCTAACTCGATGAGCTTCTCAACCATATCGTCACGACCTTCACGCGCAGCCAACATTATTAAAGTATTACCAGCTTTGTCCTTTACTTCGGTATCATTTTTTTCCTTGAGGATTTCTTCCAAATCTTCAACTTCGCCATAGAGAATGCATTTCATATAATTGTAGTTATTGAATGGAGATGAAGTGGCAGGTGAGTATGGAGATGGAACATTGGCACCACCCATTGGACTGGTTACATAGTCACTACCTTCGAGGTGGTCATTCATTGGTGAACTTTGGTTGTCGTCACCAATACGATCGGTTTCACGCTTCATACGCTTGGTATTGGCAGACTCTGGGAGATCATTGTAGATAAAGATGAAAGGCTTTCCGACCTTGGACTTTTTATTCTTGTCCTTGTCTTTCTTGGTGGTAGTCTTTGTGTAACGAGTGGAAACGCTGTAGGTACCAGAGGTAGAACGGTGGGGTGGTGTGAATACGAATGAGAAGGAAGTTTGATTTGGCATACGGAGTTGTTCTTGTTTGACGGTATGTGGTTGATGTTCACCTCCAACGACTTCAGGCTCAAAGTCAACATGAAGGATCTCTGTACGTCCTTTCTTGAAGTAGTAACCATAGCATGTGATATCTGGCTCTTGACCACAGAAGCATTGGTTTGGTACCAAACGAACAATATCTGGTGCTGGCAACAAATCAGTATGATAGAAAAGATTGATTGATGGCGACAAGATATCAGTGAACTTGAAAAAGGTACGACGATTCAACAAACTGAATTTGAGACGGAATGAGCTGCATGGGTCGTGCTTCTTACGGTCAACGTGCATATCGGTAAATTTGAACTCAAATGTTCCATCAGAGGCAGTAACAGCAGGCTGTGAAATCAAGATACTGTCATCGGGCTCTGGATTAGCAACGACCATCAAGTCATTTGAGTCTCCAGAGTAACCAGATACTTTAATGACTGGAGCTGGTACCAAAACGTGTGTCTTTACAGTGTAAATTGGGAATGGTTGTTGGTAATTATCAACAATCTCCAAAGTTGGTCCACTTTGTGCTGGTTGCTGTGGTTGTGAGACTTGTTGGATTTGTTGTTGTTGTGGTTGTTGTTGTGGTTGTGATTGAGTTTGTTGAATAGGAGAACTATGTTGGTAATTTGATTGACTTGATTGTTGCAATTGTTGTTGTTGCTGTTGCAATTGTTGCTGTTGCTGTTGCAACTGTTGTTGTTGTAATTGTTGTTGCTGTTGGAGAAGTTGTTGAATTTGTTGTTGCAACTGTTGTTGCTGTTGTTGTTGTTGCATTTGAAAGATTGAAAGGGTTTGGAATGTTCTGGAATGGAATGGCATCGTATTGTGGTGTTGATGGTTCAGATGTAGAGGGAGATGGTGATAATATTGGAGGCAAAGTGTTGTTGTTTTTAAAAAGATTGGAGATGGTCATTATTATATGGATTTTGGAATGGATATCGTGGTGCTTGAGATTGAGAGATCTCAATTTGTGGTGAATGTGGAACAGAGGAAACATTTTGGCTGGCGTTGGTAACAGCTGATGTTGGTGTGTTAAGTGGTGAATGTGGTACCTGTGCATTATTATGATATACATCGTTGAGATTGTTGTTAACGAAATTATTACTATTATCATTGGATGGTTTGTTAAGATAAAAATCGGATCCAGAGTTTTGGAGTGGATGAGTATGTACTTGTTGACCCATAATAGGTTGCTGTTGTTGATGTTGATTGATATTGGCCAACTGTGAAAGATTTAATGAATTGATAAGAGTAGAATTGTTACTTGAGCCTAACATAAAATTACCGTTGGCATTCGAGCTGTGTTGAATGTTTCCGTTGGTGTGTGAATGGCCATTGGCGTGTTGCTGAGCGGCGTGTTGATTGAGCATGTTGTTGATTCCCATGCTGGTAGAGAGTGTGAGATTAGGGTCAATACCAAGCATATCATTATCAGACTCGCTCCATGGAATGTTAGCTGTGCTGGCATTGAGTACGAATTCCATCAGTTTATATTGGTCTGGTTGTTGCATCTTCATGTCACGAATGACAGACTCACCAAGACCGAGTCCAAATTCGCTAAGAAGTGATTCGTTGAAAGAAATACCAGAGAGACCACCTCCGGAACCACCCATCATTTGGATTTGGATCATTTGGTGCACCAGCATTTTGTTGTTGCTGTTGAATGGAGTTGAGTTGTTGGCTCTTCATATCTTTTTTCTAAACTGTCTCGAAAGTCTCCGCTATTGCCCAAAGATGATTTCGAAGATACCTGATTATAAAGATGACTGTTACTACCAAATAAAGAGAGAGGTGCTTCAAGATCAGATGATAAATCGCTTTCAATATCAATCCAATTTCTATCAAGGCTTTGACGTAGATCCCTCTTTTTCTCTGTTGGTATATTAAATAACTTTTTAATCTTATCTATTTTTTAACTATTTTAATATTGATTTTTAAACAGTTAATTATTTTGTTTCACACACAAAACCATGACATTAGATTTGATGAAGATACTTACATTTTTAATTTAAAAAATGAGTAAATTAATTATTTGACTATATTTTTGTTCAAAAACAAATAATAATTGTTCTTATTATTATTTTATTACTTTCTATATATCTATCTATTATTATTAATAAAGATAGGAATATTAATATTTATAATTTCTATGATAAACTAACTATAACATTAAATGTATTATTATTATTATTGTTTTTGTTGATGATGGAGTATGAAATTATATGGTAATAACGATATAATATAATAACTATTAAAACTGTATGGTTGTTGTTGGTTAGTGTAAAGATGATTGAAAAAAATAATAAGCACATGTATTGAGTGCAGAGTTGTGTGGGAGTTTTTTGAAATTTTTAATTTTTTTTTAATTTAATTTTTATTTTTCTTGTCTTACCTTTTAAGAAAAACAAAAATCTTGCGTGAGAATTAAAGACAAACCTTCAGTTAAACCTTTTTTTTTAAGGAATTTGTACTATTTGGAGAATTATTGTTATTATTATTATTTTTATGTTTGTCTAATTAATTTATAAAAATATTATTATTCTATAAGGAGTATGAGTGTCAAGCTTTATACGAGAATCTTAAAAATACCGAAATAATAATGTACAAAACAAAATAATAAATAAATTAAATTAAAATAAATTATATTATTTCTAAACTTATTCGTAAGACGCAGGAATAATAATAGATTAGATTAAATTGATCGAATAAATAGATTTAGATTTGATTTGAATTGAATTGATTTGATTGTTTCTTGTGTTAATTAAATTACTCAAGAAAAAAAATTAAAAATTAAAAAAGATACAAACTTTACTTTTTAGTAGTAAGTAATTACTCTATATTTTTAAAATATATAGTTTTGTTGTTAAACAAGTATAGAGATAAATAAATAAAGAGATTAGAGTTAGTAGTAATATGTATATTATTATTAAATAATAGATAAAAGTAAAAGTGATCAATCAGAAGAGGCAACACAACAATACATTAGACTGTTGCTATAATAGTTCGCTCGAGGACGCAGGAACAGAAATTAACAATAATAAATTAACAATATTATTATGTATTACAACCACACCCTCACTTCCAAAAAACTGAGAATGTGTTTGAAATTTTATTTATTCTAATTTTATTTTACAATTTTGATTCCAAATTTTCAAAATGAATAGTAAAAAAAAATAAAGTTTAAATTGAAAAACCTTTCATAAAAAAGAAACTCTTGCGCTGCGAGTTGGTAGGATTGGTGGTATTCCAAAATTGCCAGCTTTGTTTTTTTGCAGTGGCACCCACTCATCATCACCCCTCAGTCAGTGCCAAGTACCAGCCTGATCAATTTTAACTCATTTTTTGATTTGGCAACTGCCTTCGTAAATTTGCAAGACTTCCACTTACTCTCGATTAAATTTGGCAAAGTTTGATCCCCAACAACAGAGCACATATCACTAAAATATTTTGACAACATGAAATAATGTTGGAAAGATCACGATATTGACAATTACAGCTTGCTTTTCCGAGGAAGAGTCAGATGGAGTGATGGAAGAAAGGGAAGTAAGTGAGGAACGTGAATGTGAAAGACCACCAACATCCTTCATGAAGGATGAAAGCATGGCGATCACAAATAATATTACATATAAATTATAGGAGTTTAATTCTATACATCTTGATCATGATCATTATTCTGTTCAGACTTTCCATTTGTCGCTATGCCATTGCTGCTGCTGTTATTGTTGCTGTTGTTGATAATATGATCATTTTCTTTAAAATTTGCGTTGTTGCTTGTTGGTGTTGATAGTGATATGCCACCAAATGATTTTGAAATATTTAACATTGCTCTTAATGATTCGTTTTCAGTGATTAGCTCTTCAATTAGGTGTTGGTTCGGGTCATCCTCTTGAGACGCGCACTCTAATAGTATCAACATTTCCTGGATCTTTGATTTGAGGAGTGTATTCTCTTTCCTCAACTGCTGATTTGTGTCTTGTTGCTCAATTAATTTCTTTCTATATTGATCTGAATTGTTTCTTTCATTGTTTAGCGTTTTCTGTATGAATACGATTAGCATAGATCTTTGGTTGATGAATCCTCATCAGAGATATTGAAATTGATAGCTTACCAATTGCATTCTTCCTTTCTCGATAATCTGCTCAATCGATGATTTGATATCTGCATATGAAACTCTATTTCTATTGTTTTCTTTCTCAAGTAGTAATACAACTGTTATATCAAAAAGAAGTGGGCTATTAATAAATATCCTAGTTTCAAGCTGACCTTATGATCTTTGCCAAGTAACTCACTCTTTTGTAGAGAATCTATCTTGTTGGTCAAATCCGTATTTTCCAGTTGAAAGAGATGTAGCTTTTGTTCGAGTTCTAATTTTACATTGTTAAATATTTCCAAGTCTTTTTGTTGGTTTTCAGGTTGTATTGGTTGTTGTTGTTGTTGCACTTGTAGCTCCTGTTCCTGCTTCTGCTGTAGCAGTTGCTTTTGCTCTTCTTCAATTTTTTCTCGACTCTTTATGCTGTTTGTTGTATTCTAAAGATGACAAACATCAGTCACAGTTGAGGAATATCATCTATATTACATTAACTTAACATACATTATAGGCATTGATACATTTTCCAAAGAGTTCTTTACTAGCATTTTGATTGTCGACCAACTTTATCTTCAACTTAGTGAGGTTGGTCATGATATCTTCGATTCTCTCTTTGATGATCTGATTACTTTTAGCTTCATTTTCAGTACCATTGTTGCTATCTTCAACATCAACGAATGATTGTGAATCCATTGTCAACTATTTAATTAATTAACAGCAATCAATATATAAATCTTGTTGCGAGTTATGTTTAGATTGAAGCTGCAAGCTATGTTGTGTTGCTGACCGTTTAAGTATGACTTGAATGGAAATAAATTCAAATAAATTTTTAAATTATAAAAATCATATTTTGTGTGAAAATATTATAATATCATATGTAAAGTAACGTCTTATTAACAAAGGAGAGCAATAGCTCAGTTCACGAGAGTCTGTATTATATACCAATGTTATTAGGACAACAGAACGTTCAGTGGTCAATTAAGAAGAAGACTTTGTATTCAATTAGAATAAGTACAACAAGTTAACTTCATTATATTATTATATTGTAAACAACTTTCAATCATCCAAATTGATTTCATATTGTAAAGACAGAGAATGATGTTATTTTGTTGTAGGCATACAACACAACCAAACAAATATAACATAACATTACAATTAATTGCTTAAACACTTTATTATTCATTCATTCTTAGGTATTCCAAAAGATTAAGTCTTGATTATTCAGGTGTCAAAAGAAAAGATTTAATTTTTTGTGAGCGCGTTTGAGATAAGTTGTTGTTTTTTTGTTTATTTTGATTTTTGAAATTATTATTAATATTTTCAATTTAATTAATAATAAATAATATCATTATCCTATATTATTTATTTACTTTAGCTAGCTCAAACTTATATACAATAGTCTCTATCAACCAATCAATATATATCATTAAAACTATATCTAGAATAGAGTAGAATATACTTGATATATATATATATATATAATATTTAATATTATTGATTTTGTAGTTGTTGAATTCTCTCTATTGTTTATATATCAGTTTAAACTAGTAGTTTTAGTTTTTTAGAATTAGTTATTTCTTATATATTATATTATATAGTTTTGTTGTATCAATATTATTATTATATTACTAAAAAGATAGATTAGAGTTAATTTAATTAGTTTGATAGTTAGATAGATAGATAGATAAATTAGTAAAATGGGCGACGTTAATTTCTTACAAAAGGCAATTCAAATTGTCCAACAAGCGACTGAACAAGATAATGCAAAGAACTATGCTGAAGCACATAGATTATATATACTTAGTTTAGATTGGTTTACCACTGCTTTGAAATGTATGTTATTTATAGCTAGCTACTGATGATTATTTTGAACAAAGAATCATCATGATGGAGATAGAATGGATTATTGATTGATTATATTTGATAATGTATCTAGATGAAAAGAGTGAAAGATCAAAAGCTACAATTAAGGCAAAGACTATGGAGTATCTTCAGCGTGCGGAGCAATTGAAAGAATATTTGGAAAAGACTAAAAATAAGAAGCCAGTTGCTGCTATGAATGGAACTTCTAAGCCAAGTGCTGGTGCAAGCTCAAAGAAAGGTGGTAGTGCCGACGAAGACGAAGATGTAGATCCAGAGGACAAGAAGCGTAATGATTCGCTTTCGACCTCTATCTTGACAGAGAAACCAAATGTAAAGTGGGATGATGTAGCTGGTTTGCATCAAGCCAAAGAATACCTCAAAGAAGCTGTCATTTTCCCAATCAAATTCCCACAGATGTTTACCGGTAAAAGAAAGCCCTGGAAAGGTATCCTTTTATATGGTGTATGTATAGATTTGATTTGTCTGGTTATAAACTGCCGATATTGACATCACTTTTATAGCCACCAGGTACTGGTAAATCATACTTGGCAAAAGCAGTAGCAACAGAAATTTCATCAACCTTCTTTTCTATTTCACCATCAGACATCGTCACAAAATGGCTTGGTGACAGTGAGAAATTGGTAAAGCAACTCTTTGAAATGGCAAGAGCCCAGAACAACAGTGTAATATTTGTAGATGAAATCGATTCCCTTTGTTCATCACGTAATGACCAAGAGAGTGAATCTTCAAGACGTATCAAGACCGAGTTTTTGATTCAACTCGATGGTAACTATCGATCCGCCACTCCACATCTAGTTAAATGCAATACTAATTCTATTTTCCAAAGGTGTTGGTAATGATTCCGACGGTGTTTTAATTTTGGCAGCAACCAATATTCCATGGGGATTGGATTTGGCTATTAGAAGACGTTTTGAGAAGCGTATTTATATCCCATTGCCAGACCCACATGCTCGTATAAAGATGTTCCAAATCCATATTGGAAACACACCCAACAATTTGACACCACAGGATTTCAAGAGAATGGCAGAGATGACAGAAGGTTATTCTGGTGCCGACATTCAAATCGTCTGCAAGGATGCAATTATGCAACCAATCCGTACCGTCCAGACCGCCACTCACTTTAAGAACATTAGAGCCCCATCACGTGAAGATCCAAATGTAATAGTTGAGTATGTCACACCTTGCTCACCAGGTGACCGTGATGCCCAAGAGATGACTTGGATGGAGATTGACGGAACCAAGCTAAAAGAGCCAGAAATCACAATCAACGATTGCATAAAGAGTATACGTACTGTTAAGCCATCCGTTAGCTCAAAGGATTTAGACAAATACATAGAATTCACAAGAGATTATGGTCAAGAAGGTATCTAAACTCATAACCACGACAAGACAAGTATTATCCCAAAAGAAAACAATCCCAAAGCCAAGTTGTACACATTAATAAATCAACACAGTCATAGAACAGTAAAAATACCAATCAAGGAAACAAAGCAAAGCATCCCCAGCCTATTATTATTTTCCTTTCTTTCTTACCTATGTTTTTTCCAAATTTTCGTCAACAACAACAATAATACTAAATAAATTATCTATCATTAATATTTGATAGTTGTTTAAAACTTAACCATAAAAATCATCCAAACATATATATAATAAAAGAATCAGTTATAATATATATCATGTTGTATGACTCAATTTATGTGACTCATACCTTTCGATTCCACTTTAAAAGACTTGTAGTTGGTCAATGTGGTCAAGTGACTCAACAAAAAAATTTGAAATAATTTTTATTTTTTTTAAATGAGCACAAAAGTGAACTATCACACATTTCTACACTCAAATTCAACTATTAAACTGTAAGATCATATTCTGTCGATAATATTTTATTTATAAATTTAAATATTAGTTTAATTAATTTATAGTAAAGTAAGAGAAGTGATCATCGTTATATATTATTACTATAGATTGAATTAAAAATGGTATGAGTGATTGAATTACGCAGCCATCGCAGCAATAGCAGCAAACATAAATGCATAGTACACTTACATCCAACCTCAAGTTTTGTTTGGTGCTGATATGCTATGCTTTGCTTTGTTGTGATTAATAATAGCTATCGATCACAGCTAAATACTAATGCATCTATGTCAATTAAATAAATAATATGTAGGCACAAGTAAATTTAGATACTCATCATGAGGATATGGTTCATGATGCTCAATTCGATTATTATGGAAAATATTTGGCTACATGCTCAAGTGATAGACTTATAAAGATATTCGATGTCGGTGGAGACAACCATGTACATCTTGCCGATTTGAGAGGACATGAGGGTCCAGTCTGGCAAGTTTGCCTGGGCTCACCCAAAGTTTGGAAAGATATTGGCATCAGCCTCCTACGATAGAAAAGTTATCATCTGGAAAGAGACAAACAATAACCAATGGAGCATCATTCACCAATACTCTGGTCACGAGTTATCTGTCAACTCTATCTCATGGGCACCCCATGAGTTTGGTTTGTGCTTGGCATGTGCTTCATCAGATGGAACCGTATCAATTCACAACTTTAAAGGTATAGATCAAATTGCTTTTCTCATCGATATTCTCAATACTTTATATATATCTTACTTGATGCCAACAGATAATGTTTGGGAACAACCACAAAAGATTACAGTATCTCAATTGGTGTTTAAATTCAGTTTCTTGGGCACCAGCTTCAACTCCAGCATCATTGGTCAATGCTACACAACAATCAATTCCAGCACCTGTCAAACGTATTGTTACTGGTGCATGTGATAATTTAATTAGAATTTTCAAGTATGTAGTGTTGTTGTCTACATTGCATTAGGATAGGAATAGTTT
>RCNN01000028.1:0-13383 GCA_003667245.1 Heterostelium multicystogenum | reverse complement strand
AGAGATACAGCATGACTCGCCAAAGCCTGACCCAAATGCGTGTATCGCCACTGCGCCTGCAACAGGGGCTGTTTGCCAGCCTGGCCCTGATGGTGACCTTGATTGGCGGTCAGCAATTGGGCGCATTGGCAGCAGAGTCAGCAGCAAGTCGTGCAGTTTGAACGTCCGATGATGACCCAGACCCATTTCCGCTCCGTCGGCAGCACTGCCGCCGATGTGACAACCCCGCAATTGGCGGCGGTTGAACAGGACTCCACCCTCGGCGACCTGCCATCGCAGGAACGCTGGGTGTTCTAGGCAATACACGGTCCTCCAATCGAGCGACCGCAGGCACTACCGCTGTTACCCCTAAAAGAAGCGTAAGGAGAATCACCATGTTGAGTTGGGCAATCACATTTCTGATCATCGCCATTGTGGCTGCAGTCCTGGGCTTCGGTGGTATCGCGGGCACCGCTACGGGTATCGCCAAGATTCTGTTTGTGGTCTTCCTGGTGATGTTCATCGCTTCCTTCTTCTTTGGCCGTCGTGGTCGAGGCTAAGCATGTTCAACTCGTCCCTTAAAGCCCTGGCTGCCGCCCTGTTGTTGGGCGGCAGCGGCTTGGTGCTGGCTGCCAATGATGGCCAGTCCCGAGCCAACGAACTGCTGAGTGCGGACCCGCAGTACCGCGAGACTTGGCAGAGCGTGGTCAAGAAGGAAGAGCGCCTGCCTGAATGGGTGATGAACCTGTCGGGTAGCGCTGAACAGATGAATGCCGTTGAAGAGGATGGTGACAAGTACTTGGTCGGGCCGCTCTGTGAAACCGCAGACACATGCCTGAACAAGCGCCTGATCGTCGCTTTCAGCTTCGACAAGGAAGATGCCTACGCGATGTTGGTAGAAGTCCCGGCGGGCTTGCCCGCGGACAAATCGCCAACGCGGCACGCCGACTACCGTTTTCTTGGCAAGCCGGACGAAGGCATGCAAAAGCTGCTGATGGAACAGCTCAAGAAAGATCCGAATTGGTACTAGGTTCGGTCTGACGACGCTGTCGTCTACCGGCTTAACGTCCATAGAAAGAAGCGCCGTGCTTCTTTCTGTTTGCATCGCCCGACAAGGGTGGTGCATGACCAAGGGGCCGGGTTGCTCTGATCGTTTGGATCGGCGTGACCTACGGGGACAGGGAGTGCCTGCGCAAGGGCCGGGTCAGGTGAAAAGCTGCGACGCAAGTTCCCAAGCCGATGGTTTGTGGAACTTGCGACGGGCTTGCGGCTCCTATGCCCGCTTCTGTCATGCCGCCCATAGCGGCAATTCTCCTTTTTGCGTCCGCCCAACCATTTCTTGGTGTTTCCGCGTGACCATCTATCGAGAAAGTTTGTCTCCTGCCAGACGAGTTTTTTCGATGGTATGCGTAGGAATTTTCAGGGGTTTTTCAACTGCGACCGTAGATTTTCAAAAAACCCTGCGCGAGCCTGAAATGGCCGGTTCGCGGCATTTATGCCTGCCGAAATGTCGTATTCGAACTGACCGTTCAGACAGAAAAACTCAAAAAAACTCATGCCGATTCGGCATAGGGTAGGCGTTTACGGCATTAGACGTCGCCTCCTTGCATCGGAATAAGTTGCGCCTTTTTTCGCCTGCCAGTGAGCCATATCGGCCAACTGCGGTGACCTTCTACGGGGGCAGATGCACACACTTTTTTCGCTCTCGAGCGTTCCAGCTGCTGGCGCATCTGCCTGAGTCCACTTGAAGTAAGGGTAATGACATGAAGAAGGCAAAGCTAAGCCTCGCCTGGCAGATCCTCATCGGTCTGGTGCTGGGGATTGCAATCGGTGCGGTGCTTAACCATTTCAGTGCTGAAAAGGCCTGGTGGATCAGCAACGTGTTGCAGCCCGCTGGCGATATCTTTATCCGCCTGATCAAGATGATCGTTATCCCGATCGTGATTTCGTCGCTGATTGTCGGAATCGCCGGTGTTGGCGATGCGAAAAAGCTCGGCCGGATCGGCGTTAAAACCATCCTTTACTTCGAAGTGGTCACCACCATTGCCATTGTGGTCGGCCTGTTGCTGGCCAACCTGTTCCATCCGGGTACCGGCATCGACATGAGTACCCTGGGTACCGTCGACATTCCAAATACACGGCCACCGCCGCCGAGGTCCAGCACGAGCACGCGTTCATCGAGACGATCCTCAACCTGATCCCGTCGAATATCTTCGCCGCCGTGGCCCGTGGCGACATGCTGCCGATCATCTTCTTCTCGGTGTTGTTCGGCCTCGGCTTGTCGAGCCTCAAGCCTGAATTGCGCGAGCCCCTGGTGACCATGTTCCAGGGCGTGTCCGAGAGCATGTTCAAAGTCACCCACATGATCATGAAATACGCCCCGATCGGTTGTATTTGCCCTGATCGCGGTGACCGTCGCCAACTTCGGCTTCGCCTCGCTGCTGCCGCTGGCCAAGCTGGTGATCCTGGTTTACGTCGCCATCCTGTTCTTTGCTTTTGTGGTGCTGGGCCTGATCGCCCGCCTGTTCGGTTTCTCGGTGATCAAGCTGATGCGCATCTTCAAAGGATGAGCTGGTGCTGGCCTACTCCACTGCCAGCTCTGAAACCGTGCTGCCGCGTGTGATCGAGAAGATGGAAGCCTACGGCGCGCCGAAGGCGAATCTGCAGCTTCGTGGTTACCGACCGGCTATTCGTTCAACCTCGACGGTTCGACCCTGTACCAGAGCATCGCGGCGATCTTTATCGCCCAGCTGTATGGCAATCGACCTGTCGATTGGCCAGCAACTGATGCTGGTGCTGACCCTGATGGTCACCTCCAAAGGCATCGCCGGCGTGCCGGGCGTGTCCTTCGTGGTGCTGCTGGCGACCCTGGGCAGCGTGGGCATTCCGCTGGAAGGCCTGGCGTTCATCGCCGGTGTCGACCGCATCATGGACATGGCCCGTACCGCACTGAACGTGATCGGTAACGCCCTGGCCGTACTGGTCATCTCCCGTTGGGAAGGCATGTACGACGATGCCAAGGGCGAGCGCTACTGGAACTCCCTGCCGCACTGGCGCACCAAGCAAGCACTGCCGGCCGGCGAGACCACTCGCGGCTGACCGCCAGGACTGGCTCCTACACAAACCCCGGAAAATCCGGGGTTTGTCGTTTCTGCCAGCCCCGCTATCATTCGCCCCATCTTTCGGGGGATTCAACTGATGCTCAATGGCCTGTGGCTTGGCTTCTTTATCGTGGCGATGGTGTCTGCGCTGGCGCAATGGCTGATCGGCGGGAATGCCGGGATCTTTGCGGCCATGGTGGAAAGCATTTTCGCCATGGCCAAGCTGTCGGTCGAGGGTGATGGTGTTGCTGTTCGGCACCCTGACCTTGTGGCTGGGCTTCCTGCGTATCGCCGAGAAAGCCGGGATTGTCGACTGGCTGGCCAAGGCCCTGGGGCCACTGTTCCGGCGCCTGATGCCGGAAGTGCCTGCCGGTCACCCGGCCATCGGCTTGATCACGCTCAACTTCGCCGCCAACGGCCTGGGCCTCGATAACGCCGCTACGCCCAATCGGCCTCAAGGCCATGAAGGCGCTGCAAGAGCTCAACCCTATCCCCAATACCGCCAGCAACGCGCAGATCCTGTTCCTGGTACTCAACGCGTCTTCCCTGACCCTGCTGGCCGGTCACCATCTTCATGTACCGCGCCCAGCAAGGTGCGGCGGACCCGACGCTGGTGTTCCTGCCGATCCTGCTGGCCACCAGCGCCTCGACCCTGGTGGGCCTGTTGTCGGTGGCGGTGATGCAACGCCTGCGGCTGTGGGACCCGGTGGTGCTGGCGTATCTGATTCCGGGTGCGCTGGTACTGGGTGGCTTCATGGCCTTGCTGGCGACGCTCTCAGCCACGGCGCTGGCGGGGCTGTCGTCGATCCTCGGCAACCTCACGCTGTTCGGGCTGATCATGTTGTTCCTGGTGATCGGCGCGCTGCGCAAGGTGAAGGTCTACGAAGCGTTTGTCGAAGGTGCCAAAAGAGGGCTTCGACGTTGCCAAGAACCTGCTGCCGTACCTGGTGGCGATGCTGTGTGCAGTGGGCGTGTTGCGGGCGTCCGGCGCGCTGGATTTCGGCCTGGAAGGCATCCGCCACGTGGTGGCCTGGACCGGCATGGACACGCGCTTTGTCGATGCGCTGCCGACGGCGATGGTCAAGCCGTTCTCCGGCAGTGCGGCGCGGGCGATGTTGATCGAGACGATGCAGACCCAGGGCGTGGACAGCTTCCCGGCGCTGGTGGCGGCGACGATTCAGGGCAGCACCGAGACCACGTTCTATGTGTTGGCGGTGTACTTTGGCTCGGTGGGAATCCAGCGGGCACGGCATGCGGTGGGGTGTGCGTTGTTGGCGGAGTTTGCTGGTGTGGTGGCGGCGATTGCGGTGTGCTACTGGTTCTTCGGCTAAGACCTGAATCCCTGTGGCGAGGGAGCTTGCTCCCGTTGGGCCGCGAAGCGGCCCCAGTCAGTTTATCGGCAAGGTGTGTCAGTCAAAGCTCATTGACTGGTTTTGGGGCTGCTGCGCAGCCCAACGGGAGCAAGCTCCCTCGCCACAAAAGCGCGGCTTCCCAGGCCGACGGCCCAATCCACCACCTGCCTGTTCAGCGCATCCCCAGCCTGACCAAACCCGGCCACCACCGCCGGCACCTTGGTATCCCCCACCGGCTGCCTCACCTCGAACCGCTTGCTGGCAATAATCCGTTGATCACTGCCGCGCACCAACCGTGCGTCCAGCCGTATCACCACTTCAACTGCGCTGCCGCGATACTCACTCTGAAACGCCTGCAACTGCCCGCCCAACTCAAAGTCCGCCTGCAGATTGGTCTCATCGGTACTGAGCAACGTCACCCGCCCATCCCGCTGGAACCCGTCCAGCAACCGGTTACGCAACAGCACGGGGGCTGGATCGCTCCAGCGGGAATTCGCATAGCTGCTGATCAAGTCACCGTTAGCACCACGGCAATCCGCGGCTGTCGAGGAATTCGCTGGTCTGCGGCTTCGCCACCCGCAGCGACCAGGCCACCGGGCTGGCCTGCGTGGCGGCCTGCGCCGATGGCAACCGGTACACGTCCGAGGGATCCGCCTTCGGCAGGATGGAACACGCACTGACCAATACCAGCGCAACGGGGGCGATCATTGGTACGCACGCTTCATGGCGTGAACTCCTTGTTCTTGTCGCTGCCCAGCAGGTAAACCGCTGGGGTTGGCTTCCAGGCGGCGGGAAATGGCGCGCAACGAAACCCAGGGTTTCCCGCAGCTCGCGCACCGCTGGCGCCAGTTCGTTGAGACCCTGCATGCCGCTGTTCAGGGAATCCTTGTTGTTGGTCAGCAAGGTGTCGATCGTGGCCGTGCTCTGTTGAAGGGATTGCATGGCTTTTTCAGCACTGCCGAAAACCTGCTTGCCCTGGTCGTTGAGCAAACCGTTGGCGTTGCGCATCAACGCGGTGGTTTGCTCCAGGGTGGCGCTGGCCTGTTTGCTCACCTGCATCAATTGCTGCATCACCACCTTGATGTCGCCGCGCTGATCGGCAATCGCGCCGGTGGTCTGTTGCAGGTTGTCCAGGGTATTGCTGAGGCGGTCGACTTCGCCGGGAGAACATGTGATTGGCGTTGTGCAGCAGCAAGTTGATGCTGGTCATCAGGTCGTTGCTGTTGTTCAGCAGTCGCGCGATCGGTGATGGCGACGCAATGATTTCCGGCAGGTTGCCGTCCTTGCCCTTGAGCTCAGGGCTTTGGGGTGTACCGCCGCTGAGCTGGATGATCGAGGTGCCGGTGATGCCGGTCAGGCCAGTTTGGCCTGGGTGTCTTCCTTGATCGGCGTCTGCCCGGCCAGGCGGATGCGCGCCAGCACCCGGCGCGGGTCTTTCGGGTCGAGGCGCAGGCTGGTGACGTCGCCCACCTTGATCCCGCTGTACTGCACGGCACTGCCTTGGGACAGCCCACTGACCGCCTCGTTGAACACCACTTCGTAATCCTGGAATGCGCTGTCGACGCTGGACTTGGCCAGCCACAGGCCAAACAGCATGGCGCCGACCACGACGATCACGCTGAACAGACCGATCATCACATGATGGGCTCGGGTTTCCATGTCATACCTCGTTGAGCAGTTGAGCGGCATCCAATTGCCGCGCGGCCCCGTGGGCCATGGAAGTATTCGTGAATCCAGGCGTCGTCGGTTTCCGAGACGACATCGATGGCATCCGCCACCAGTACCTTTTTCTGCGCCAGCACCGCTACACGGTCGGTGATGGTGTACAGCGTGTCGAGGTCGTGGGTGACCAGGAACACGCTCAGGCCCAGCGCATCGCGCAGGGTCAGGATCAGTTGATCGAAGGCGGCGGCGCCGATCGGGTCGAGGCCGGCGGTGGGTTCGTCGAGAAACAGGATGTCCGGGTCCAGCGCCAGGGCACGGGCCAGGGCCGCGCGCTTGATCATGCCGCCGGAGAGTGACGAGGGGTATTTGTCGGCGGCCGACAGCGGCAGCCCGGCCAACGCCAGTTTCACTGCCGCCAGGTGCTCGGCATCGGGACGGCTGAGGCCGGCATGCTCTATCAGTGGCAACGCAACGTTCTCGGTGACCGTCAGCGAGGAAAACAGCGCGCCCTTCTGGAACAGCACGCCGAAGCGCCGCTCCACCAGCGACCGCTCGTGTTCCGACAGGCTCGGCAAGTTCTGCCCGAACACCCGCACCTGGCCTTCGCTGGGCTGGCGCAACCCAATGATGCTGCGCAGCAGTACCGACTTGCCGCTGCCGGAGCCACCGACGACGGCGAGGATTTCACCCTTGTACAAGTCCAGGTCGAGGTTCTCGTGCACGCTTTGCGAACCAAAGCGGTTGCACAGCCCGCGGACTTCGATCACCGCCTCAGTGGGCGCACGGCGCAGACGACTCACCAGCCCATCTCCATGAAGAACAGTGCGGCGACCGCATCCAGCACGATCACCACGAAAATCGATTGCACCACACTGGAGGTGGTGTGGGCGCCGACGGACTCGGCGCTGCCGCTGACCTTGAAACCTTCGAGGCAGCCGATGGCCGCGATCAGGAACGCGAAGATCGGTGCCTTGACCATGCCGACGAGGAAGTGCTGCACGCCAATGTCCGATTGCAGCAGCGACAGGAACATTGCCGGCGAAATATCCAGGGCCACGGCACACACCACACCGCCGCCGATAATGCCCGAGAGCATTGCCAGGAACGTCAGCATCGGCAGCGCCACCAGCAATGCCAGTACGCGGGGCAGCACCAGCAACTCCATCGGGTCGAGGCCCAGGGTGCGGATCGCATCGATCTCTTCGTTGGCCTTCATCGAGCCGATTTGTGCGGTGAAGGCACTGGCAGTGCGGCCCGCCATCAGGATTCGCGGTGAGCAACACGCCGAACTCCCGCAGGAAGGAGAACGCCACCAGGTCCACGGTGAAGATGCTCGCGCCAAAACTGGCCAGCACCGTGGCACCGAGAAACGCCACCACTGCGCCCACCAGGAAGGTCAGCAAGGCCACGATGGGGGCCGCGTCGAGGCCGGTTTGTTCGATATGCGCAACCATTGGCGTCACGCGCCAGCGCTTGGGCCGGAAAACGCCACGGGCGAAGGTCTCGAGGATCAGGCCGATGAAGCCCAGGAGTTTCATGCCGTCTTGCCAGACGGTGTAGACCGCGCCGCCGATGCGCGCCAGCAACATGATGCCGGCGGCTTCTTCGGGTTCCTTGACCGGCACACAGAAGTCGTTCAGAGAGCGGTAGACGGTTTTCAGTAACGCGCGGTCGGCGGTCGAGAGGCTGCAGTCGGTATGTTCGGCGGACTGTTCGATGCGCTCGGGGCCGAGCAATTCCACCAGCAGCGAGGCGCCGGCCGTGTCCAGGGCGCCGAGGCCGTTAAGGTCGATGCGTGCGCCAGCGTCGTACTGGCCGTCGAGCTTTTCCGACAGCTTCTTCAGGTTGGCATAGTGGGCAAGCGTCCAATCCCCTGTAATCCTCAGCAATGGAGGCTGGGTGGACGTGTCCAGATGGGCTGCACCGGCCGTTGTGCTACTGGTCATAAGCTCCGAGCTTGTTTGGCTATTCCAGAATTCCTACGTAATAGCACGATCCTGCCTACTTTGGCGCGTCTGGCGTTGTAGCGCCCTGACCGGGGTCAGTCACCTTGAAGCGCAACACGCCGATCACTTGGCCATCTTCGGTCAGCACCCGTACCTGCCAGCGTCCTACCGAGTCGGGGGGGAAGTTCTGCTTGTGGGTCCAGGCCCGATAGCCTTCCTTGCGCCCACCATGGATGTCCAGGGCGATGCGGTCGACTTCCTTGCCGTTGAATTTCCACACATGGTAGATCCGCTCGTCCAGGCCGCGCGGCGCGTTGATCGCGGTGTAGGCATACAGCCCGCTGCTGCGCAGTTGGGCGGCGCTGACTTCTTTCAGGTCATCGCCGGGCGTGCGGTCCTGCAATTGGGTGCTGATGGCCACTTCGGTCATCCACAGCCGTCGCGGGCGGCACCCAAGTGCGCAGGAACCAGCCGGCGCAACCAATCGCTGCGGTAACCCCCAACAGCATCGCCCAGCCCTTGATGCTACGCAGCGGCAGGCTCACGGCCAGGCTCGGGATAGAGAGCGCCATTGCCACGCCGAGGGCCAGTTTGTAACTCTCGGCGGTGGTCAGGTGCAGGATGATCGGCAGCGCGGTCAGCAGGGCCGCAAACAGGGTCAGGGTGTGCAGTGCGAGAAACAGCGAGCGCTTGGGCGCCAGCCACTTGTAGTACAGCGGGTCGGTGATGGAGACCAACGCCGCCGCGCCCAGCAGGCCGGTAAAGATCGACTGGCCGCTGTTCCAGGTGGTGGTGACAAAAAAGAACGGCAGGACAAAAAACAGGCTTTCCTGATGGATCATCTGCGTGGCGTAGCGCAGCAGCGGTTCGGGGATTTCCCGTTTGAAGACTTTGCTGAACAGCTGGGTGAGGCTGTTTTCGAGCATCAGCCATAACCAGCTCACCAGCATGATGATCGCGATCCAGCTGGCCATGCCTTGCTGGCGATCCACCAGAATGAAGCTGCCCACACCCGAGATGAAACCGCCGAGTGCAATCACCCCTGGGTAGCGCTTCATCAGCTCGAGGATGCGCTGGATGGTGTGAGTCAGGATAGGCATTCGGCAGTTCACAGTCTTTGTAGGAAAAATCCCAGACAGAATAACGTTTTAGCCGTTTTCTCGGGGCCCGATTACGCAATCCCTTTGCGATAACGCCACACGCCTAGTAACACAATCGCAATCAGCCCCAGTGCGCCTGCGGCGATCCAGTTGAGGCTATCGTAGCTGAACAACGGTTTTTCGATGCGCCAGTAGCCGTTCTGCTTGAGCAACTCGCGCATGGCCTGGTTGGCTTGCTCCAGGCTTACAGCCTTGATGCGCTTGGCCGGGTCGCTGAAATGCCCTTTGGCGTAGTCGCCCGAGGCACTCCAGTAATAGTCGGCCAACGCGCTGTTGCCTTGAACGGCCCACGCCTGGCGGGCAATGGCGGCTTGTTGCAGGCGGGCGAAGGTGGCCGGGTTGAGGCCGTCCTTGAGCAGTTGGGCCCTGAGGGTTTCCAGCACGTGCTCGGCTTCGGGCAGGTTGTCGCGTTCAAGGTCGGCGTTGAGGCTCATGAAGCCGACGCCGCCCAGCACTTCGCGCTCGCTCCATGGGCCATAGGACAAGCCGTGCTGCAAGCGCAATTGACGATACAGCGCCCAATCCAGGTAGTCCTTGAGCAGGTCGAAGGTTTCATCGTACTGGTCGTCCAGCACCGGCTCGGGGAATAACCAGTGCAGCTTGGCGTTGTCACCGACCCAGCCGTGGATCAGGTCGCGGCGGACGGCGGCGGCGTGTTGAATCTCCGGCAACGGGCGATGTTCGCTGGGGTCAACCGGATTCCAGTGCGCCGTAGGTGCGTTCGAGATAGGCCGGCAGCAGCTTGTCGAGGTCGCCGACGATGATCAGGGTCATGTTGTTGGGGGCGTACCAGGCCTTGCGCAGCTTTTCCAACTGGTCGCGGGTCAGGTGCTCGACTTCGGCCCGCTCGGCGCATTTGAGCCCCAGTTCGACGGCAAGCTGACTGCTGGCCTTGTGGCCGAGGTCCTGGCGGTCCAGCAGCCGTTGCAGGTGTGAGTAATGGCCGCCGTCTTCGCGCTCCACCACCTGTTTGGCGGCATTGATGTTGGCGTCGGTCAATTGGGTGCGGGTGATGATGGCCAGCAGCAGGTCGAGCACCTTGCGCTGGTTCTGCGCCGGAGCCTCGATGACGAAAGTGGTGTCGGCATTGCTGGTGTAGGCGTTCCAGTCGCCGCCGAGGGCTTGCATGCGTTCTTCCAGTTCACCTTTCGCCGCCACCGTCGATTCCGCTGAACAGTAAATGCTCCAGCAGGTGCGGCAGTTCCTTGTCTTCGCAACTGAAGTCATCCAGGCCCACACCCACCACCAGGCGGATTGCCACGTGGCCGCGTTCGGTGCCCGGCTTGAGCAGCAATTGCAGGCCGTTGGGCAGGGTGTAGCCCTCGACTTGCAGGCGGTCAAAGGCAAAGGTGTGTGCCGAACCCATGAGCAGGCAGGCGAATAGCAGGCGACGCATAACAGGCTTCCTGGCGAGTGAGGTCCGTTGTTAACTGACTTCACTCGCCGTCGTACGTTCAGGGCGAATGGGTGATGTCGGCAATATCGTCCGCCGAGAGGGCGCCGGTGTCGGTGGTTTCCAGCACCACATAAGCGCTGCTGCAGAACAGCGAGTTGAGACGCTTCATGTCGGCAATCAGCTCCAGGTGCAAGGAACTGGTCTCCAGGCTCTGTACGATTTTACGTTGCAAGCGGCTGACGTGGGCGTGGGCCAGGCGACGCTCCTGGGCGCGGAAGCGGCGCTTTTCCCGCAGCAGTTGCGGGCGCTTTCCGGGTCGGCACTGAGGAACACCGAGAGCCCCAGGCGCAGGTTGGCGATCAGTTGGGTTTGCAGGCCCGCGAGTTCCTCCAGGCCGACTTCGGAGAATGAGCGGCGCTGGGAGGTCTTTTGCTGCTGGACCTTGCGCAGCATGCGTTCGATCAGGTCGCCGGCCAGTTTCAGGTTGATCGACAGTTCGATGATCTCGGCCCAGCGTCGGCTGTCCTGCTCGCTGAGGTCTTCCCGGGGCATTTGCGCGAGGTAGAGCTTGATCGCGCTGTAGAGCGCCTCGACATCGTCGCTCAGGCTGCGCATTTCTGGGTGATGGCGGTTTGCTTGCCGCGCAGCACCTCCAGCATCGAGGTCAGCATGTTGTCGATCAGGTCGCCCAGACGCAGGGTTTCGCGGGCGGCGTTGGCCAGTGCCAGGCTTGGGGTGGCGAGTGCTGCCAGGTCCAGGTGGCGCGGCTTGGCCAGGCCGTTGACCTCTTCGCGTTCCGGGAGCAACCAGGCGCACAAGCGAGACATCGGGCCGATGGTGGGCAGCAGGATCAGGCAGCGAATAACGTTATAGAGCAGGTGGAAGGTGATCACCATGCCTTGGGCACTGTAGTCCAGGTTATCCATCCAGCCGACCAGCGGGTCGAGTACCGGGATGATCAGCAGCAAGCCGATCAGCTTGTACAGCAGGCTGCCCAGGGCCACCTGGCGCCCGGCGGCGTTCTGCATGCTGGTGCTGAGGAAGGCCAGCACGCCGCTGCCGATGTTGGCGCCGATCACCAGGCCGATGGCCACGTGCAGGCCGATCACGCCGGCACCGGCCAGGGTCGCGGTCAGCAGGACGGCGGCCAGGCTGGAGTAGGAAATCATCGCGAACAGTGCGCCGACCAGGGCATCGAGCAAGATGTCGCCGGTCAGCGAGGCGAACAGGACCTTGACGCCCTGCGCGTGGGTGATCGGGCCCGCGGCTTCGACGATCAGTTGCAGCGCAAGGATGATCAGCCCGAGGCCGATCCCGACACGGCCCATCTGCCCGGCGCGTGTCTGTTTGCGCGACAGGAAGAAAATCACCCCGAGGAAAATCAACAGCGGCGACAGCCACGACAGGTCAAAGGTCAGCACCCGGGCCATCAGCGCGGTACCGACATCGGCACCGAGCATGGTCGCCAGGGCGGGCATCAGGCCCATCAGGCCCTGGCCGACAAACGAAGTCACCAGCATCGCCGTGGCGTTGCTGCTTTGCACCATGGCCGTCACCAGGATGCCGGCGATAAACGCCAGCCAGCGCTTGGACATGTTCTGCCCGATGACCTGGCGCAAGTTGGAGCCGTAGACCGCAGGATGCCGGTACGGACGATGTGCGTGCCCCAGATCAGCAGGGTTACCGCGGAAAGCAGATTGAGCAGGGTCAGCATGCTGGGCCCCCTGTGTTGAGTCGTGCTCCAATCGGAGCAAGTGAATAGTGCCGCGTGCCGTTCTACGTCTTGTACTTAAGCTGTAGTTGGCGAATGGGCTCGGCGCCAGCATCGCATAGCTAAAGTCGGGATTGAAACAAAACTGTCATGAAATCAGCTTTTTGCAGATGAAAAAAAGGGGCTCTAAAGCCCCTTTTCAGCAGCGGGTCCAGGTTATTGACCCGGAATGTCCTTGCGCAGTTTCACAGGGTCCCTGCTGTTTCTTCTTTTTCGCGATGGCGGTACGCATCTTGATGTTCACCGCTTCAACCGCCAGGGAGAACGCCATGGCGAAGTAAACGTAGCCTTTTGGCACGTGAACGTCGAAGGCTTCGGCGATCAGCACGGTACCCACCACCAGCAGGAACGACAGCGCCAGCATCTTCAGCGACGGGTGTTTGTCGATGAAATCGCTGATGGTGCCAGCGGCCAGCATCATCACGAGTACGGCGACGATGATCGCGGCCACCATCACCGGTACGTGGGAAACCATACCAACGGCGGTAATCACCGAGTCCAGGGAGAACACGATGTCGATGATCGCGATCTGGATGATGGTGTAGATGAACTTGCCACCGGCGCCCTTCGGCTCGTCGTGGGTTTCGTCTTCACCTTCCAGGGCGTGGTACATCTCCTGGAAGCTTTTCCACAGCAGGAACAGGCCACCGAAGAACAGGATCAGGTCGCGGCCGGAAATGCCTTGGCCGAACACCACGAACAGATCGTCGGTGAGGCGCATGACCCAAGTGATCGACAGCAGCAACAGGATCCGCGTGACCATCGCCAGCGCCAGGCCGAAGATCCGGGTACGCGCCTGCATGTGCTTGGGCATGCGGCTGACCAGGCATCGAAATCTATGGATGATGTTATCGATGCCCAGACGATCTCGAGGCCCGTCAGGGTGAAGAAGGCAATCCAGATTTCCGGATTGGTCAGCCATTCCATGTTGATTCCTTTGAGCGAGTGTTAGACCGCGCCAGCCTTAAGAGCCGGCGCAGGAGTTGTACGATTATAGAGCTGCTGAACAGCGG